>PNEQ01069184.1:0-12165 GCA_003012365.1 Medauroidea extradentata | reverse complement strand
TTATGTAATTTAGACATAAAAATACCAAATTTTAATTCTAGGCTCAAAGGTCAGTTAAAGTATTCTCAAAATAATAATAGCCTTCTCTATAGAGTAGTTGCTAACTACAACAAGTTTAGTAATAATCTTGATTATTGTAATCCAAATATTAAACTTTAATTACTTGTTTTATTTGTCTTACTATGCTTATTTTAATTTTAAATTTTGGCTGTGTCTCTTGAGTGTGTAGGGACACCGTCATGTCAGCTGTGATCTCTTTCCCCCACCGCACAGGGCCCTGGGAGGCAGGCAATCCGCACCAGGGCCCCCTCCGGTGGGGGAATCCACCGGCTGTTGATTTCACCTACACATGTTTTCTTGCTTCTTGTTTTGTTCTGTCCCTCAGTTTCATTCATGCTTGTTTTCCCGTTTGGTATGTATTGTATGTTTGTTATTTTTTCTCATTTTTCAAATGGGGTTGCTTCACTGGGGTGGGACTGGCTGCTGGGGGGGGGGGGGACCGAAAAGCAGTCCCGAGGGTCCTCTCCTCTGCCGTGAGCTCGACTCCATTCCCTGTGACAGTGCGCTCCCTTTGTCCAATGTTTCCTTGTTTTCTTTCTATGTTGTTGTTGTCTTAATTATCTTTTGTTAATTATTATTTTTTATGTTTATTTTTATGTTTTATGTTGTTTTTTGTGGTTTTTATGTTTTTATGTTTTTTTATGTATTTGTGTTCCCCTGACTGTTTGTTTATGGGGGTAAAGTTAAAGGCCTTCGGGCTGTTTTTGCCCTCTGTAAATTTGTTGTAAATAAATAAATAAATAAATAAATAAAAATAAATAAATAACCATTGTTGCAAGCACAGATGTCTTGGTCCTGCTGATTTATCACTATGAGAATCGCATGGTTGATGTATATTGCAAGCGGAAATCACGACAGCGTAAAAATCATATACTGTATTTAACATCCACACCTTAAAAGACAAATTTGGTGGCCCTTCTCACAGCGCATGCTATAACATGATGTACTAAAATCTGCTACTTTTGATTGTACTCTTCGTAAGATTATTTGCTGCAAAGAAGCCAACAACTGTGCCACATTCAGAACTGAGTGTTGATATTCATGATTAGTCATGTCATACTAGTCATTTTTATTGACCTGTGAATATGTACTGGGTGTGTCAATTTCTTCTAGATAGTCGGAAGATATATCATAAGTGATGCAACTAGATTCTGCCAGCACATGTCTTGCTTGTGAAATTACTCCTGGGACCAATTTCTTGATAAGGCAATTCATAAGTGCAGCCTCAGTGAGGAAATGTGCACGAAGGACTCTTGAGTATGCTTTTCCAGCAAGTGTGTGTGTCACAGAATTTGTAACATATACAATCTCAAATTTCCTTAGGCCAGAAGATCCCACCAGTGTCCCAGCACTGACCTGGAAACTCAGGAGTAAATTAGGGGTGTGCGAATAGTGGTTTTAGTGTTTCAAATATTTTTCGAATAGTGTTTCTTTAAAATTTGGTATTTTGTATTTACAGGGAGATATAGAAATACACTTTGCTTTGTTAATAAAAGTTTAAAAATTTAGCAGTGTTTACTTAACTTAAAACATTTTTAAAACATATGTTTTTGTTACGTTGTACCTGTCCTTACAGCAATATCCTGCTTTTTCTTCTCAGTTTTCTTTCGTGTTTGTGACCGTATTTGCCAGCATATAAGACGACAATTTTTACATATTTTTGGCCCTCAAAAATTGCTACTCGTCTTATATGAGGGTGCAAAAATTTTTGGTAGCCAAAAATCGTTTGAAAGGTAAACTGTGAGCTTTGGAGTTGTATGATGTTTCAAGGAGTTACGTTTTTTGTCACAAATGAAAACGAGTGACCCGTTTATTTTAATAAAATTTATGGTATGAGATTTTGATGAGCGTCATTCATAATAAGACACTTCCTCGCAGCGAAGCGGCGGTTAATGCTAGCGCGTGCCGAGATACTTTGTCTCGCCAGCCTACAACTCTTGGGCGGAGAAAACGAGGATCTAGGTCCGCATGCTTTCATCCTTTGTCTTGCAAGCACAAGACTCTAGGTTGGAAAAAACGAGGATTTAGGTAGCGTACCACACGTTCATTTGTCTACTGCCTAGTGCTAGGCTGGCAGACAACAGCGAACAGGAATGCGATGACCTTGCAAGCAGCTGTTGTTGCCCGGCGTTGCCATGTAGTGCGCGGCATGCCTTAGGCCGGCGTTGCCAAGTCGCGCACACCTGCCGGCAAATGAAGATATCGCCGGCCGCCGCCGCGCATTTCCTTGGCTCTTGTGCGTGCGGAGGGCGGCAGTAGCCAATGTTATTAGTTTATTTGTCTATTATGATGTTTAAATGCCGGTAATAAATGCATTGAAATTATATGAACTAAGTTTTTAATGTTTCATGCAAAGGAAAAAAAATTTTTCTGTCGGGAATTTCAAAATTAGTAATTTACTTTTTTTCAAGGTTTGGTACCTTCAAAACCATGACTCGTCTTATATGCGGGGTCGTCCTATATGCCTGCAAATATGGTGAGAAATCACAAAATTATTTTTGTAAACAAGTTCTTATTACAGATGGCACTGCTGATCTAGTTTAATTTTTTGCTACATGTATACAGATAAAAAGAAAAAGGACTTTTCTGTAATATTTTTTAAATAATTTACCGTAACTACAGAAATTTGAAAGCTAAATTGTGTACTAAAGTATTACAATACTAGGAAAAATTAGATCTTTGTGTCCAGGAAACAATGTAATGTTTATGAGTAATCATTTTCCAAACTAATTTTGGTAAATAAGAGTGTAACTTCCTGTGTGTTTACTGTTTAGAAACATTTGTAGAATAGTTATATAGAAATTGTGAACATGTTCAACCGGCTATTTATATAACCAAATAAAAGTATCAGTGGTAGAAGAAAGTTCGACCATAGTGCACTGACATTACTACTTCATTCATGGCCTTGCTTACTTACAAAAATGTTTACAAGGTCACAATATCAGCGATGCATAAAGTTCTAGTGAAAACTGTCGTAATTTCATCCCAACGAGTACCTTGGATCAGTACTTTCATAAAGTTAAATTCGGAATTGTAGACTACCCAAACAGCTGAAAATGTTTCCCCACGTTTTGGTCATTTTAATTAGTGTTCCCACACTTTGCGACATCGGTAAGGATTCACAATATTTTTCGTTTCTTTACTTAACGAAAATAAGAGTTATTAACTTCCTCGCAGCAAACATTTTATGTAAATATATGGCACGGGGTTAAATGTAAACAAACAGCTTTAAACATCTTTTTATAGATGTACGCACTGTAATTAGGTAGACATCAAACTTTCCCTGCTGTGATCGCGGTGATCACTGAATTACAGTCAACGAGACCACCACTGCTGCCATCTTGTATATATTGATGTTCCGTTAGCGCGTATCGCAATGTGTAGAGTGCCAAGTAAATTATGATAAATGAGTATCTGCGAGAGTATATCTATGCCACGAATGTGATGCCACACGTGAATATGTAAATATTTACATTGAAAATACAGTGGAACCCTTGAATTACACTTCTCAAGAGACCAGTAAATAATGGTGTAAAATGCAGGAAAGTGTAATCTGAGGGAAGGTTATAATGTGAAATAATTAAATGGGACCAAATACTTAGTGTAAATGGCAGGAAAGTGTAGAATCAGGGAGTGTATGTAATTCAGGGGTTCCACTGTATACATAAGTGCCAGTTCTTTCCCGTATATTTATTTTAACCTTTAAATATCTGCAAAAATGGGAAAATCCGTTAAATTATACATAATGCTTGTAAGTAAAAATAGCCTTGTTACCTGCTCAGATTATTTTAAGAAATTGTTTAAAATTCTCTATTGAAAACTTTTTGAATACAGTACTTTGAAATTTGGGTATCTGGTATTAGTTTTTTGAGTACGAATATTTCAGGTTTACTATGCGAAAAATATTTGAAATTTCGAATATTCGCACACCCTTAGAGTAAATGAAAACCCCCAAGCATACATTATATTAATTTTGCTGGTAAAATAGAGTTCCTGAGTCTTTATCCATAGAGGCTAATCAAATGTAATACACGGTGTTACAATTTCTAGCTTTCTTGGTTGGTTTCCAATATACAACAGTGTAGAGCAGGCCTGCCGTTTTAACTGATTTTATCAGTTTTAACGGATATTTAAAGGTTAAAACGGACAGACTGATAAGTGATAATGCTAGACATTTGCGGATAGTAACCTGTCTTATCAACAATAGCCACAATAATTAGTGACGCACATGAATGGGTTAACGAAATTCCTCAATCTCTTTTAATATTTACTGTGCATTATTTTTTTTATTAATTTTTTTTTTATATAGAATAAGGCACGGTATAGACAAATAAATACAGGAAAAATTTCAGAATTATTTTACACCAAAATAATTCTAAAAGGGAATTTTTTTTAAATTCCTCACATTGGCCACAGTCCATATTTTGGCCCAAAAATTTTGTCAAACATGTTTACGTGCGGTGCCATGATGCAATCAAACTAAATCTTATTCAAGGCTGTAGATAAACTCATTCAGATATATTCAATTTTCAACATGTCAATAGTTTCTCTAAACTTGTTCTACAAATTTTTGCAAACTGGTGGAAAGTTTTGCTGTTATTTTACCAAAACTGGTTAGAAAATATGGTTCAGTCTGTAAAAACATCAACAGTAGATGGTTTACAGTATAACATCTCAGTTTTTAACAGTATTATAATTATTTACCATACAGTACGTATTGATTTCACTATCAAAATTTTACAGAAAAAATTGTGTAAAACTACTTCCGAAAACTACGTATATGTAAATTGGAAATTCTACAGGATTTTACATGATTTTTTAATGCTAATTACAGGATTTTGAAAATTAACTTTGTGGCAGCCCTGGTGTAGAGTATATGCAGGTTTCATCCGAAGGCTTGGTCCATAATGGGAAGAAAATGAATATCCGTTTTGGTTGCAGACTTTCCGTGACACACAGCCTGTATGTATCCAGACCAGTTAGGCCTTGGATGACGTATATTGTGAAAGAGCCAACTGGCATGCCAAACAAAATCAAGGTTGATACTTGGTGCAGGTACACGAGTCTGTAGCTGCAGCAAGGGCTTAAGTTTTGGACACGTCATTGCAGAAGCACTGCTTGCAGGATATTGTACTATTGGGACATTCAAGTTGCTGGTAACACTTGTAGCCGGCAATTGTTTCTGCAGCCTTTGTATGGCTACTTCTTGACCAGTTTTATCCTTTGTGTTAATAGATGTAGCAGTTATTCCCATACCATGAAATGTGTTTTTTCCTTCAAGAGTGTTGACATTATGGTCCAAGTTATCAGCTGACCACAACGTGAACTGACCAGGATCGAATTGTTTGAGAATAGTCATCTGCATTTGTCATAATTGATTGTTTATATTGTACGTGGTCCATTTCAACTCCAAGACCAAATAGGAGAGGTGGGACCGCAGATTTTGGTCTATTGGTAGAAAACAATGCTTGTCAAATTGCTGCTTGTTAGTGTGTGGTGTAAATTTGCTCATAAACAGTCTCAATGAGTTTGGTAACCACAATATACACTCTTCATTTTCAATCTCTCCTATAGTTGGGTATTCTGTCATTGTAAATGTAATTTCTCGAGTCTCTGATAAAATTAACTTAGCATCAGTTGTCAACGTTCACATAATTCATCAAACGCTTGCTTCATTTCTTTACCATCTGGCCATCCAGAGAATTTCCTTGATACTGGGGTCTGATTTTCGTGCACAACTGCACATCTTGAATCTGACTAAAATTCTTTTTGCTACGAAACGTTTATAGCTGCTTTTATGATAAACTGCATCAGCTACTACTAGATCTTTACACTGATTAACTTGGCCAGACACTTATATGTCTTAACTTTGTCTTATTGCAAGTATTCGATATACAATCAAGACGAAGTGTTGATGCCACGTTTGACTGTCTGGGTGCAGACTATCACCAACTTCTCCAAAACATAAGTAGTAGTCTGTTTTCCAGTTAAAAACCATGCTGCTCTGAATGCAGTTTTTTCTTAAGGGGGAAGTTCACCTACATGATTCGTCCCGACGCAGTTTCAAGTGCCGGGAATTAGTGTAACCACATCTGCAATTCTCGTGAACTTTGAGAGCAATTTTTGTGTGCTCTAGCTGATGTAACAAACATTTAGTCTCACAGCCTTCCTTATGCCACAATTTTTCTCGAGATTGCAGTCCCATTTGACCAACAGATACAAGAATACCTTTGCCAGATTCAGTACCTTCATCACAGATACTGCATAAGTTTGTGGGCCTATCCGTATTTGTGTCTGGATGCAAGCTAGTTATCGAAGCGACAGACATTGCAATCACTTAAGCTCTAACTGTGCCTGAAACAAATAAAAACCAAATCTCTCATACACATTGATAATATATATTATGTAAAACCAAACACTACACGAACTCAACACCATTAACATCCAAACTTGCATGTAATCGTATGCAATTGTACTACACAGATTTTTAGACAACTGCTTTCTAAACTTAACAAAGTACACCTTTTTCAGCTACCTGCTACTTTTTCTACCTTTTGTAACTAGATCACACGAGATTGCTACAGTACCATGTTTTACTAACCCTGTATAATTTTCCCCGTTGTGGATTTGGATAAGGGTTAAATATGTTAACTCAGCATAAAAAAACTAAACTAAATGAGACCTTTCCCAGCTTGATCTGAATTTTTTTCTATTTTTAGCAGGTTTTTTCAGTTTAGCACACTAAAACAGTGATGGTAGCTGTAGCAAATATATAAAATCTTCCTAGATACCATACCTATTTCTATGAGGTTGTGAACACTCTCTTGTTTATATATTAGATGTTTGCTGCAAGGAAGTTAAGTTTAAGTTAATAATTTGAAATTCATTGTGAAAAAAAACTGAATGTTGCTGATAAGATATTTGTGCAAACTGTGCTGTAGCAAACAGTAGTAACATAAATTTAAAATGCTTAAAACATAGGGAAATATGATTTTTGGCAACTTTTTTTTAACCTTCTCTGCACTTGCAGAGGGTAGACTCAATAAAATAAAATAAACCATGTACAACAAGCAAATTAAAAAATAGAAAATCTTACTATCCAGTGTAATTCCTTCTGAAAATTTTTTCAGAAGAGGTGATCATTATTTGAACAATTCAACTAGTTATGTCTTTAAAATGTAAACGTGCGTGCACATTGTTAAAAAATTTAATAGATTAAAGTTGAAGGTACAAAGGTTCAGTATGACTAAGCACATACGTATGTGTATCAAACAATTCCAATATAGGCACATTTAGTTTTTTTGTACTTTGCAACACTAGCTTTACTAAAAACTATCTATGCACATTTATAAATTCTTACACTATTCATGATCAAAGTACAGTAGTTACGTTACACGTAGTCGTCAGCATTGTGTGTGTAAACGTGAATTAGGAAATTTGCTTAAGAGAAGCGAGAAATTATAATTATAAATGCATATACCGTAATAAAGTGCACCTATTCAGACAGGAAGAACTAATTTGTATGTAAGCCTACATGTGTAGGATGCAAATATATATTTAATATATTTGATGAATGATTGGGATTGTATGCAGTGCATTAGTACAGTAGTAATTTCCATTTTACCTTAATTTGTTTATTTTATACAAAATTTCTTTGTAAGCATGTCTATTTATTTGTTAAATATATCACACTGAAATGAAATAAACATAACCTACTTAATGTAATGTCTGTTAGGCTAAGAATTAAAAACAATTAATTTTGACAAGGTAAAGGGTTTTCTTGAACATGAGGTCCTTTTATATTCAGGAAAAATAAGTCTCAGCTCTTTAAGTTTTTGTGCAATACCTATATATTTTGTTAAAAATTTAATTCTTAACCAGAAAATCACGGCTCGTAGTGGTTGTGGATCACCCAATTTAAAGCATAAAGTTAAAATAGATAAAATTACTTTTCCTTGCAGCAACAACAAATTTATATTTCTTAAATTGTGTACTATATTTTCAAATTACAATTTTATTACCACTGCAAAATGAATATTGGTACTCTGCTTCATAGAAATTAAGAATCTAAAATTAAATTGAGTATTGACCCATCTCTAGTAATATCTGATTTATGGAAAATACCAGTTTTCATGTATAGTCATGTTTAACCTTGTATTTTCGCCCTAAGGGCAAATTGTGGCATTCTGTATTTGTCATTGTACACTAGAGGTGCAAGATATTGTTTAAAGGTGATAGAGGCCTCGGTATTGTTGTAATAAGAGCTGTACATGTGGAATATTTCATACTGTATTACAGTATTCCGTTGACAACGTAGTGCACACTGATTTTTTTTCAAAATTCTGTAATGTGCTTGATTGTTTCATACATGTCAAAAATTGGAAGCATAATTATCATCTTAGCTTCGTATAGCGACGAGGGAAGTGAAGGAAGGTTGTTCTTTAGGATGCAATGGAGTATGCGGCAGAGTCGAAAAATGCAGATGTCGCAGAGGAATTGCTCAGTTGGTTCCTTGAAAAGGGGAACTACGACTGCTTCGCAGCATGCTTGTTCCAGTGCTACGACCTGCTGCACCCTGATGTCATTGTGGAGTTGGCGTGGAGACACAACATAATGGACTTCGCAATGCCATACCTCATTCAGGTCACTCGGGAGTACATCTCGAAGGTACGTGGTAGTGTGCCAGTGTGATGTGTAGTGGTATTAGTTACATAGAATTTCTGTTAAAACCTCTTTTACCACCTGGTTTTAACACACAGCTTTTAGGATTTGTAAAAAATAAGTCTAAAGTTTAAATAGTATTTTCAAGTGGCTGATAAAAAGTTTGTTACATTTATTTTTGTCCCTGCACATTGTTTTTCTTGATGTAAACCGTTTCGCACACGTATAGTACCAACGCTCATAACTGTCGGTGTTGGCTAATAACTGTACAGTAATCCCCCCCCCCCCTCCCCAACGTAATTATGTGGAAATTAAATTTTTAAAAGTGTAGTAGTGCATTCTTTACACATGCCTTTATTAAAATAAAATAAAGTTTAGTTTAAAAAAATTACAGTATGCTGGGAATTTTATACTGCCATTTTGTGCACTTCCGAACACATCCGACTGTCCTGCTCGAGAGACAACATGCCTTTACAAAAAATCACTAGGTTATCATGGGATGAGTTAATGTTAGTCAAGTGAAATGCGTGAATCTAAAAAGTGAACCAGGCTAACTTCTTGCAAGTGTTGTACCTCGACCCGGGTAATCTGCAGTGATCAGGAAAACCTGCAGGTAGATTACGGATGTGTTTTTGGCCCGTCTTAACTTGAACGTGACGTTGGTAATACGTCTAACGACAAAATGTGACCACCGATGAATTAAGACACGTCAAAATTGTGGCGACACAGCTTTGACTAAGGCGCCCAAAATCGGGAGTCTCAGTTAAGTTGTCACTTCATTCGTATCTGCAAATTGAACATATAGTTATTTATACAGTACAAGTAATTTCTTAGCATTGGCATAAGCAATTTTGTATATAAACTTACTAGAAAATGCTAAGACTATAGAAAAGGATTGCGCCGCATCACATTTCATAATTGCCACATAAGAGGTTAAAAGTTATTTTACTTGTTTTAACGAAGTAGGCCTACGAAGAATTGCTTCAGGTTGTTTTGAATTGCATAGACCTAATTACATAACCTCGCATGTTGCACAAAAAAAAATGTTAGTTATATATTAGCACAAAATTTCTATTTGCATGTATTAAAGAGTAAATAATAAAACTAATTCCAGAAATAATAATGACCTTGCTTTTCTGTCAAAAAGTAATTTAGGTTATGGTTGTTAAAACTTGATGTTTATAAATAACAATGAGCTTTCGACGATGACAAATGAAGCTTCTTTTTCTTGATTGGCCAGCGAATACGTAATTGTGGTGATAACCGAGCATAGACGTACCAACATGTGTTTTTCAAGCATATTACTTAAGACGCCTTGTGTAACGCGAAACTGTTACGACGGACAGAAACGTAATTGAAATTCTCTGAGTCTTAAGAAGCCCGACTTACGAACGACATGTTTCAACTAAGACGCCATGCTCTAAAAGGTCCATAATCGACCTGCTGGTGACGTTATTGAGAGAGCTAGACTAACTATAGCAGATTACTTTTGTATTTAGTTAATCTTATTAAGTTTCCCATTTTGTTTGTAAAAAATTTTTTACTAGTTGCGTGTTTTAACTTGAAAACACCAGAAATATGCTTTTAAAATTATTGCTGTAAAAATGTTGCGTCCTATAATATCTCGTATAAATGAATAATGCCTGTAAGGGGGTGTCCAGCGACGGTTAGTGAGAAATGTACTGTATTTTACTTATATTGGGAAATGTACGGGAATTGTACATAACACATAAAAATTCCAGGAATTATCAGCAGATGTTTTACCCATTACAAGTCTAGTGTGTTGCCCCGTGTTCTCAAGGTCGTAGCGTAGCCAAGGTAATAGAACCACATCAGCTACTTTTGCCCTTTCAATCGGCTACGTCCGGACCGAATGAGTCTGCACAATCTCCAACACTTTAAAGCACTGCAGGTGTGTGGATTTGCAGTGCCACATTTTCGGTGCTTTAGAAAGCTCATGAGGGTAAGTATGGGTAATAAAAAAATTTGATTTTTATGTTCTTTGAAAATTAACCGGAGTGAAATTTACCTGTTTTGGATGTCAGTCTGACAGCCTCCCGAGCAGTTAAGCGGCGGTTACCATATGAGTCTCCATTTGGTGCAAATAAAATGTAAAGACAACCAAAACATCTGGCATTTTTGGAAAGTCACTCGCTGGGGTAGGGTGGGTTGTGTGTCGTAACCTTCTTTTGTCGATAACTTAAGGAACGAGTGTAATGCTTTTCAGGGTAAGTAAGAAGTTGATAGAGGTTGTCAGTTGAAATTTGAACACAGGTTAATGCCATCCTGGTTAAATTTAAAACACCTTGATCTAGAAATTGTCTGACCTTCCCTATCTTACCATTGTGAATTTTTGTAAGTATAGATAAATCAAATTTCTTGCCCAACCTTGCAATGGCGCTAACCAATCTGAGAGTTTTGACTTAACCAATGACGTCAACAGGTTGCATGCTTGTGACGGGTCCGCTCCTGCTCTGTTGTCTGTGTCGTTGCTATCTAGATGCTTATTTTGGAGGTTATGATGTCCCTGTTCGGGGACGCCAGAATGTGACGGGGCAGCTCTCTCTCTGCTCGTTGTTGTGCTGTTTATTCCTTGCAGCTACCTTCCATTACCGGCGGTAGCTGATTTCGGCGAGCGATGACTTTGACAAGTCCTTTAGAATATAGAAGTACTTCTCTTTTGTTTTACATGCCCTGATAGCCTGAGGTATTTCGAACGGTGTCCGCGTAGAGAGAAAACATTTAAGTGGGCATATATAAAAAAAAGAAAAAGGGGTTTTTTTTTTTTTTTTTTTTTTTTCTGGTTCACTTGTACATCGAACACTCACTGCCTAACCACTTAAATTCATTCCAGTAACCTTTTCAGCTTCAAAACGTAAACATTAAAGAGTCATATCAGTGCTTAACTTGACGTAGTCTAGAGTGTTCGTCCAGGTCTTTCTGCAGACGTGATATGCCTGGGTTTGCACAACCAGCAACAAAAAAAAACTACAGAATACACATTGCTACAATTCCAGACTGTCTAGTAAAATAACAAACCGTAATATCCACTTGTGCATCTGTTCAGTGCACCTACCTACTTAGATATACTAACTAGTCAAAAAAAATGATGAACAACAAAGCATTGCAGGCAATACCGCCCACTTTACTCCCGAATCCGCCCTCTAGGCTTCACAACCCCTCTGCCCCGTCCAACACGTCCTCCTTCCGCCATGACGCCCCAACTAATAAACTCCCGGGCGAACACTCTGACTTACTCGGCCGAGCGGCGGAGGGATACATCAGGATCCAACTTGCCTAAAAAGCTGGTTAATTGACATTTATAACCTAAAAATTGTATGTAACATAGATACTGATAAATTTACAAAGCATTTTACTCCATACTACCAGCTAAATATTCATTAGTTTATTAATTGGGGATGTGCAGCGTCCTCAATCTGTCGC
>PNEQ01069183.1:72489-110793 GCA_003012365.1 Medauroidea extradentata | reverse complement strand
TTAAAGCCAGCTTCCAATACAGCAAAAAAAAAAAAAAAAACACCCAATATATTAATTTGTGTGAGAAAAAAGGGTTCTGGTTGTTTTTGGAAAATATTGTATTTAAATCTGAAGTTTCACCAAAAGTAGAATTATATCATGTAACAAACGATATATTATTTAATGTAATATGTCACAGTGAGTATATATATATATATATATATATTACAATTCATACTGTATCGCCGTTGCAGTGGCATATATTTATTTTACATTTTATTAATTTTATTGCGATTGCGCTTAGGTGTTTTAAGAGGTATTATTTCAGAAACAATCCATAAAAAATTAACCTTTTTAATCGTTTTACTTTAAAATGTCTTACAGTTTTAAGCATTATAACCTATGACTTAAATTGGCATATTCAATTTCCACCCAATGGTTTAGTACTCGAACCTACACAAAACTATTTTTAAGATGTATCTGTGAGAATCGTTGTTGCTTTACAACTACCTAGCTAATGCATATTCTACACTTACCGTCGTCAACATCTTTATAACTAAAACACCCACACGTGCACAGTTTAGCACACGGAAATATTCGAGGGGTTTTCCAATTCAGCTGATAAAGTATTTTAGCTGCAATAGCGCCCGTGAAAAAATTCATCAGAGTAATGAAGTCACATACGGGATGTTCCAAATGGAAAATAATACAGCCAATGTATACTATAATGCACTCTTTAGCCCCAAGAACACATTCGGGGCCACATTTTGGCTTTTTCTGCGTTTTTCGACAAGAGACTGTTTTTTGTTATCTACAATATTTCATCGCGTGTGACTTTGGAGTGCATGACATTTGTCGAATGAGATGGACATCTAATTAGTAGTTATTTCTTGTTTCGTGCTTTTCCTTTGAGCACAGAGACATTTATTTATGTGTATACTTTTATTTTAAAAATTAGTAATGTAACTACCGATTATTTAGTTGGTTAATTTAAGAGTTTTAAAAAAGAAAACGTGGAATCCATTTCAATTTTTTTTACAGTTAGCGTACTTTCCTCACATTATTTTATTCTACTTACTATCGCAACATGAATAGTATTTTGCCTTACGTAGGAAATTCAGAGACACAATATGAGAGCTTAAATATAAAATTCACTGGTCATTCACAGAAAAATCGATGTGCAAACAAGAGAGTTAAGATCGTCATCAGTTTTGTGTATGGAAATTTTACACTTTGTATTTGTAATATTTATATTTTACTGTGTCAAAATTAAATTAAATTTTGCCGGTAAGTAGCAACAATTGTCTTTAGTGTATGCAACCAGAAAAATCTTCTTTTGAACACATGTATTTCATTGAAGACCAGATCAGCAGGTGTTCTGGCTTTTGCTGCATGTCGCAGTGGCAGAGCTTGTTGTTGTTGACCGGCATATTCAATTTCTTAAGGGTGGTATTATAGTGTGAAACTCCCATTCTCAATATGTTAAATTATCTCCCAACTCAATGCGGCAAGTTATGGCTAGGTGCTACTTTCTCTGAGAGGGTCGATAGAAGCCTTGATTTCTGTATTCCATATCTTCACACGGGCAAATTCTTGTGAACCTTTCAGGGCTTCTACTCCTCTCAAATAGCTCTTTCTGAATTTAAGCCTCTGTTTGGCTTGTTGATAGCTGATAAAAGTATGCCTTATATAGGTTTCTTGTATTTTCTTCTCAGATGCTGCAGCTACTATTTGACGAGTATGAAGTGGAAATCATTCCAATGATAGGGTAGATCTTCTGAACTGATGTTGGTCTAAGATATCCTGACACAATTCTGGAAGTCTCATCCATAGCTACATCGACATATTTGGAATGTGAAGAAGAAAGCCAAACTGGTGCTACATATTCAGCAGCTGAGGAGCTCAGTCCAAGGGCTGGAGTTCTGAGAGTGGTGGTGTAAACATTTCATCTACTTCCTCTTAGGCATCTGAATATGTTATTACGTGAAGTTTAATTTTGGTGTTCAGACAATGTCGTAGGTCAGAGTTTAATCGAAGGTGACACCAAGGTATTTACGTGTACAACAATGAACGAGTGATTCACCTTGCCACAATATTCAGTGTCCTCCCCCTGGCTTCTTCACTGCACACGTGGAAAACACAAACTAGTGTTTTGGTAGGGTTTGGCTTCAAATTATTTATATGACAGTGTGTACCAAGTTCTTCCAAAGCAAAGGACAAAAAGTCTTCTGCATCTTCAAAATTACGAACTTGTATAGCTATTCCAGTATCGTCGACGTAAATGAATCTCCGGATACCCTGCTCTGTGCTGATCATTGGTGTATACAGAATGTTTCAGAAATAGACTTACAAACTTGGAGGGTGGGTTCCTTACACGAAAACAAGAAAAAAAAGTTTATTTAATCGTATGTCGAAAATCCTTTGTTTAGTTTAGTTTAGTTCAGTGTGTTGTAAGGTAGCCGGTAGTAAAATAAAGTTGTTAGATACTTGAGATATGTTATGCATTCAACTTTGCTGACGCCCTAATTCGTGTCCTCTATGGAAGATGTGGGAGTATCTGACAGGGTGCGGCAGTGCATGAACTGACGTGTGCATGTGCCATAACGGATACAATTGAGGGCTCCAGCACACTTGTATCCATAACATTATTCAATTATCTAACATTAATTTTACTACCTTTTACCTTACAATACATTGAACTAAACTTTCGTTGGTTAACATCCAGTTTAGCTACTCATCGTGTACCGGCCAAAATATTGATTTTAGACATATAGTGTATTAATGAAAAATGTTTCTAGTGATGTTTTAAGTAGTCCTACGTAAAACCATTTTTGTTAGGTTACTTTAGGTTAGGATGTTAGGTTAAGTTAGGTTAGTTTAAGTTAGATTAGGTTAATTTAGATTATTTTAGTTTTGGTTATATTAAGTAACCTATCTTTACCTAACCTAATGTTAGGTTCGGTCAGGTTAGGTTACCTAACCTAACTTTACCTAGCAAACTTAGCCTAATCTAAACTAACTTAACCTAAGGAAACTTAGCCTAACCTTACCTAAACTAACCTAATCTAACTTAAACTAACCTAAACTAACCTAAACTTACTTAAGCTAACCTAATAACCTAAATTAACCTAAAAAACCTTACCTAACAAAAAAATTTTAACGTAGGACTACTTAGAACGTCACTAGAAACATTTTTCATCAATAAACTTTACGTCTAAAATCAATAGACTGGCATGTACACTATGAGTAGCTAAGCCTGATATTTACCCTTTCGTTAATAACTCAAAAACAAAACTTGTATATTGTAAAGCAAAGGTTGTAAGTCGCTGCCTTGTGGTAGGTAGCCCGTACTTCTGGAGGTGCCAACGACTAATTTTCCCAAGAACAGATACATAAATCTTCTCTTCTCAAGGAAATCTGTGATGTCAGCCAGACGTCTTTTGTCTGACTATGACTAACAGTATCATAATCACCAGTTAAATCTATGAAGGTTACACCCTTAGTGCATTTTTTCTGAAAGATATCCTCTATGTACTGAGTAAGGTTCAAAATTTGTCCACAACATGATCCGCCTGTTTAAAGCCTGTCTGTTCAGGAATCAGTTTGCTGTTGATAGAGTCTGATATTACATTTATAATAATTCTCTCCAACAATTTATAAGGGAAATCGGTCGAAAGTTATTTGGACATGACTCTTCCCAGGTTTTAGGATCGCAGTTACACGAGATTTTCTCCATATATTACGAATCTTCAGCCAAGTTGTGCAGTTGTTCATAAATGAAAGGAACCTTTCTTTTCATAATAATTATTTAAACTTCTTTAGTAAAACATCATCGAATTAAAATACTGAATACTAACAGTGATAATAAACACTTTTAAATGACTGCATTAATATTACGTATTCTCTCATTTAATCGATAAAGCCTATTCTAAAGAAGAACCTAGATATCTGAAAGAATGCGTGATTGCAGTATCCAACATCGCTACTTTGAAATAAAGTTGTGGTTTGTAACTGGGAGAATGTCTTTCAACGTTCAGGTTTTCCTCCTAAAAACATATTCAGGTGCTTTATGTACTGTACTGTGTAACACTTGTTGGTAAGTCTATGCAATATGTCTACAAACGGCCGTGTAGCAAGTACATCTCGTGAATCCTGGGCTAAACAGGAGACAACAATGTAAGCTGCGAATTCTTATACGATGGAATTTTTCGTCCGCGATGTGGCAACACAGCACGGAGAAAGCCCCTAATTTCGCTCCATTTCCAGGCATTGGAAATGTTACGTCGAGTAAACGTAGAATCATGTTTTGACTGGTCGGTATTTGAACGAACGCTCGTAATATTGTAATGTACTGTATAATCTACATGGAATGCTAGGTATAGGTGCGTTGGATACCAATATGTAGGTTTGCTTTAATCTATACTTTAGTTCCACAGACCATTACACTTCGTCACGAATGTGACGTAACCAATTCGATATTTATTAAGTATTAAAATTGGCTAGCTCAGGGGGTGGGGAACCAATGAACATTATCAGCTATTTTTCTTTTTGTTGTGTTTTTGCGAAGTAAATGAATATCGAAGTGCTTCGGAGCATTTTATTAACAGTAACAATATAAACGAATTATGGTTCCAACAAATGTGTGTTATTAACCCGAGTAGTGTTTAAAAAAAATTGAATTTATCTTGAAATGTTACTATAGGTGTTAATGTGATTTGAGCGCAATTACTACAAGTCCAAATACTGTAATCAGACTGAATACTAACTCACTTCTTAGAATTTGCAGTTCGACAGCTGATCAGTGAAGTTACAGCAGTCGCCGACGTGGACCCTGGCTAATTCCGTCCTCTCTTGTACTTCATTGACGGCATGCTCTCCTGCTGAATAGATACTCATTTCTATACTTCAGGCACTCAGGAACATCAAAACGATCAACAACGGCAATTTTCAGCTAGCTTAAAGGTACAAAACTGGAAATTCTCATCAGCCTCGCAGAATCAACAGTTCAAAACAATTTCTTCCAAAAACCTTCTTATATTCTCTCAGATGTCATACGTACTTCTTCCTTGTTGCTGCGCAAAGCTCACTCTAATCGAGGTTTTGAAACTGAACGTGTTCTGAGTATAAACCTGACCTACGACGAAGTGATAAATTATTACATTCAACTAAATTTGTTGGAACCATGTAACGATACATCAAATATTACAACTTACTCAACATAGACAAAAAAATCTGAAAAGAAAAATAAATCAATAGTGTAACATTATTAGCCTTTCAAAGTATAAAACTTCTTTGTTTAGCAGTTTCACCAACTTAATCAAAACAATTTACCGAAGGCTGTGACATAGAGAAAACGCTATGTTACAATATGTTGGCGGAAACAGTAATAGTAAGGTATCAGTGTAGCACAACAGGGGAATTACTCCGTGGCATCCTGCCTTTATACGCACGTAAGTTATCTCTCAACATTTTGCCACTAACATGTTTGTCTCCAGTTCAGATAAGTATTAGCGTGATTTGCTTATTGTACTACCTTTTCTGGACACACTTTACATATGTTAATATTTTTTTTAACAAAAATAATACGAATATAAGTAAAATTTTTCGAAAACCTTTTTTATTTAGCAGCACTTTTTTAACGTTTTCACACACCGTTTGTTGTTTAAAAGAGTTAACCTTTTAAATGCATCCCTTAAGTAGTGATTTCTTTTAACCCTGACTGAAGCTACAACATTGGTAAGTAATGCTTTTAAGGAGAAAGTTATGTCACTATTTTCAATTTATGTATTCGTCTGGAATTAGTTCCATTTTTAAAAAATCTAACTTTGTTAGAGCAGGAAATATAGAATGATATAATTTATGACGTCACAAGCAATGATATACTGCTTCAGTTACAGCATCTGAAACCGTCTAAAATAACTAATATACTTCTATGCAGGTCTCAACATGGTAGACTAGTAGCGAGATCTGATCAATGAAAACATTAAATAAACCACAGAGTTTTCCTTAGAAATTTACGCATACAAAAGTTACATATCCGGTAGGACGGCAAACTGGGTCACGCGCACCAGCAAGATGGCTTTGCTGGCCAACAACATGGCGGAGACGCCTACCGCTAAGGTTAAGTCAACTTTATGTTGCAAACATCAATGTTAAGAGTTTGTCACAGGGAAAATGTCTGCCGCTTGTTCCCGTTTCCCCCGCCGTTCTCATTCCATCACTTTCCCATAGCAGGGCTTAATTTCATGTCATTCATCAGGATATGCAGTTGCGTACGGGCGTCCAGTCAAAAATCTGCACTCGGTGTACGATACTCTACCCTCGGGTACCCTCTCCAATGCGCTACACTGTAAAAAAAACTTCCTAAAATGTTTAGGAAATAATTAACCAAAACGCAGTATGGGACAGTTACCATACTTCCGCCTTGTATGTATGCAAAATTTTACAGCTGTTACAAAACAAGTCTAGTAACTTCAGTATACATTTGAGTCTAGGAGTGCTACCATGGATGTCTGGGAAACAATTCTACCATACCTACTTGCTTAGCGCTCCTATACGCACGTGTGGAAAATAAACAAACTAATTTTTAGAGTGTATTTATCAATTTATTCTGCCGCTTGAGCGCTGGTATCGGCAATGGGTGCAAACTGACCAATCACAGAGCTTTCCTGAATTTTAAGATACACAGTGTTGGTAATTCAAAACGCGAAATTGGTTCATTTTCACTTTAAAATTCGGTTTAATGACTTCTGTCGTTTCCTAGCCTATGTTCATGTAATCTTACTACAGTTTCGTATTTTTCTGGTCCCATTGCGATAGCAGCGAAACTAGCGGCAGTATTTTCCCTGTGCCGAACATTCTCGTAAGAATTTTTTTATTTAATTTTTTATTTTTATTTTTATTTTTATTTATTTATTTATTTTTTTTTTTTTGCGTGACCAGGGCCACGCAGAGTAGAACCCATTTTGTCTCCCTGCAACCACACCCTTTCTTGGTAATGCAGGGAGAATAGGTTGCCTTTTATATATATAATTTTTATTGCTTAATGTCGTTTGCCATTTTCATTGCTGTGGTCATCATATCCATGGAGCTATCTAGTCTTGATTTATTTAGTAATTTTTCTCTATTTCATCTGGGTTCTCTGCTAGCCTGGAGTCGAACTCTTCAAGTCTCTTTCCTAGTTCCTTTGCAAATATCTTCACAGAAGCTGCTCCTTGTTTGGTTAACATCATCTCTCTTACGTCAATATCTTCCTATGTTTTCTTTTCTGATCGATTCTTAGATCTTCTATTTTCGGGCAGTCTTGTAGGATTAAACATTTTCTTACTAACCTGTAGTAGATTACACAGTAATGAAGTCAATCAGAGTAGGGCGGCTGACCTGTTAGCAAACGACAAAGCCAATAGGAAACTTGCGGTAACATGCAGGATTCAAACAGACGTCGGGTTTAGTATCAACAGCCTCGGGCAGCCAATGAGCGGCAAAGTTCGTCGGTATCAAATGAGCCGCCGCTTAATTTGGCGTCTGTGTTACTATTTTTTAATTTATTTTGTCGCTTTATGTTCCGCCGAACAGCACAAGGCCTTGATAGAAGTACACGGGCGGAAAGGGGGCTTGAGTATGCCAGAGTCTGTAAGAAGCCTCCCTAACTGCCCTTCAAATGTGTTGCAGCGAGTTACGACTATTATCTTTTTGACGAAACTATCTAACGCACACTATATCTGTATATCTACGAAAACAACACACAGTTAAAACTGTGTCGCTTTAGTTTTAACAATTCGGTACGTTTATTAGAAACATTCTTTTATGGCCCCTCAAAATGGCCAAAAATGTCTTTTAAAGACTGCCGTATCTGGGAAATCATCAATCGGATTCGAAAAACACAAGTATAGAAAGAATCTTCAATCTATGAACTTCGCTGCCTTAAGGTTCCATAGGAAAAAGAATAACAGTAAACCACTGCACGCAAGCTGAGTAACTTGTGCGGAGAGGCGATATTACATTACATACGTCGGTCAACAGCAACCTTTACACTCCTGCCTCACACGTACAAATGCAGCCTATCTAGGGAGGCCTCTTAAGGGCGCGGTCTACCGCAATTTTAATCACAATTTTTTTTTTATTTGTACCAGATATTTTTTCTTATGTTAGACCCAAAATGTGACTAAATTCGGCTCTTATGATATTTTTTTATCTCTCATACTTTTCGTGTAATGGCTTGTTAAAGTCATATTTTGCATGTTTCTGTTTTAACGACTACACTCAAACCAACTGATATACCAAACTCAAAAAAAAAATCACAGTGGATAAAGACATTGCAGGCTACAATGACGTGCTCATGAAATTAAAGAATAAAAATTATTTGAATTAAAAAAAAAATGCTGAAACTGAAAATAAAAATTTAAAAAATGGAATAATTTTTATTTAAATACAAATAATGTTTATTATTTAACTTTATGAGCATGACATTGTAGCCTGCAATGTCTTTGTTCACTGTGATTTTTTTGAGTTTGGTATATCAGTTGGTTTTAATGTAGTCGTTAAAACGGAAACATGCAAAATATGACTTTAACAAGCCATTACGCGAAAAATATGAGAGATAAAAAAAAAATTTTATAAAAGAAAAATTTAATCATATTTTGTGTCTAAAATAAGAAAAAAATATCTGGTACAAATAAAAAATAAAATAATGGAAATTATCCCAGCATTCGCCTGGCTGGAGTGATTTCGGAAAACTGTGGAAAAGCGAAATAGGGATGACCGGAGTCGTGAATCGAACCCGAGTCCTTCCGAACGCGAGGCGAGTGTCTTTCTCGCTGCTCAACTACGCTCGATTTTACTCTGTGCTTTGACAAAATCAGAATTTATTAATTAAGTGGGATTGATCCCTACCCCTGTAAATGTAGTAGTTTTTTTTTTTCTCAATAACTTTCGTTTCAGTGAATTTATCAACATTATGGACACAACAGGGCATAGATAAAAATTATTCAATTTTCTCAAACAGTTGCAACCTTAATACATTCATTATTTTGTAGCGGGAAACAGCTGACACAAAAAAAAATTGGTTTATTTACGGGAGCGACTATAGCTGTCATAAATGTAACAGAAACCACGCATCAAGGATTTCAAAAAGTCAAATTAACTATCAACTATGCTGTCACAAAAAAAAAACTTGGAACAACCTCTCTATGCCCTAATTTCTGAGAAAATTAATAAATTCGAGCTAAGAAGGACAATCCAACTTAAGGGAGAGGGGTGTGCCAAAGCACGAAATTTTCTCAATTTTCGACATGACTTTTTCTCCTCGCTTATTATCTCGAAAATCAAGGTTCGACAATCCGGAAATGATACTTTCGTGCAACTTGCAACTTATTACATTACTACATAGTGACAGACAGTCTTATTTTTAGAGCAGTGATTGCAGATGGGAATAAGATACATTTTTCATATCTGCCATCCGTGCTCCTAAAATAAGAAATTCTGTTACTATGTAATAAAGTAAGAAGGCGTACAAAAGTGTAATCTACGGATTGTCGAGCCTTTATTTTTAATAATAAGCGAGGGAAAAATGGTTATGTCGAAAATTTAGAAAGTACACTGCTTTGTCGCACCATACCCAACAATATTACTTGCTATTCCTAAAAATCTCAGTGGGCAGCCGTTCTTCCTCCTTAATTCGTGTTGGAATGAGCTTTATAAACTGCTGACGTTACCGTTAACAGCCTATATGTTTGTATGTTAATGTGCTTGTAGGATGGTACGGTTTCAGAAGACTGCTTGGAAGTTGGGCATGATCGCTAAGTAGCGACACTGTCGCTGTTCACACAAGACGTGTACCCGGATCAAGTCTAGTGACGTCACACCACAGGAAGACACTATGAGGGGAAGAGAGAGGATAGAGAGAGATGGAAGACAGAATGCTTTATCGTTCTCGTACACGCGCTTCCACGACTAATTCCCGAGCAGCTGGTTACTCACTTGAGATGCTACGTTTCTAGTAGTTTCCCACAAGACAGAACGCAGAACGTTTATTTTCATTAAAAAATTCCAGTAAACTTTGAATTATTGTCAGTTCTCATATTTAGTATTTCTGCTCTCAACTTGTTTCCCTGGAGATCGTCAAACAGGCGTTCACGAAAACCTTACTCGATCTACATGATAGAGTTGTAGTTACTTTCAAGTCGTTCGAAAACCTGGTGCGAGTACAGTCTACTCCTATCCAAAATCTCTAGATATTCAATTCGATCTCTTCGTCGAATATAGTTAGTAGATAGCCGTCTGCTGACGTAAGTACGGAGAAACGCGCAAAATGTAAACACAGGTTCTCGCGTGCGTACACAAAAGAAAATCTGTTTTATGCGGTTAACTCTGCCATTTTTGTGCATTATACATTACTAAACCCACCGTACGGTAAGTTGATACTTTTAGGAACGGACTGTTGAAAAATAATTTACTAGGAATTCTTCTGTTATTACCATACAACTATGTACGCAAATGGAAAAGCAGTACGGTGAGATAAATATAAAAATTTATATTTTATTGTTACGCATCTGCGGTATGAAAATTATTCGTAATAATTATTATAAAAGTGAGTTAAACACGCCTGTTATACGATAGTTAGAGGATGGTTGGGTTGTCAGTGATGTCGTAGTAATAGTTATGTATGTTATAAACAACGACTAAAATGTTGAAAATCGTTTAATGGAAAATGTATATAATGTGTTTATTTTCAGGAAATGAAATAAAATGTATGTTTACAATTGTGTATATTACAATATTTTATAGGCGACGTAGTTAGTGGCGGCGGATGAACAATGTACGTAGGCTTGCAGTGCAGCAGTCAGCCTGGCAATGTTATTGTTGACGTTTGGCGGAAGAATACATAGTTGGAGTGAAAACAGATCCAAGCTAGAAGCAAGGCTTCAAGAAAGTATCAAGTTACCGTACGGCGGGTACAGTACGCAATTGCAATGGCATGTATTTATAGTGTACCAGTTCAAAATTATACTATTCACTGTCCGAACTTGGTTTGCGGCATCTGAAACATACCACTTCTGCAGATTCCACCACAGCCACTAACCTGCAACTCTTGAAGTTTTAGAACGCTCGGAAGAAAACGTAATACAAACAATGGCTGATTAGTTCCGATCACTTGAATAGTACTACCAAGTAGATATACCTACAACCTTTTTGTAAGCGCCTTATGTAGGCCTAACTACCCCTCAGGCCCGTTCTACAGTGACACGCAAGCGCATACGTATAACAAAAACGCAAACGCAAGACATTCCGTGTTTTTCCTACAATGGGACGCAAGCGGACACGGCTTGCGTGTAGTCAATAGCAATCAAGAATTTCGTCTTCCGCCACCCTTTTTGTTTCCAACGCTTTTACATATTGAGTTTTCACGGTTGACAATAAAATTCGCCTTTGTGCGCTATATTTACAAATATTATTTGTGACTAAAATATTACAGGAACCATTTGAAAAACTAAACTCACAAAAAAATTTCATTCGTAAAATATTGGCTGTAATTTATTAAGTTAAAATCATTTGAATATTAACATCTCTATTTCTAAAGAAAACACTTTCATGGCCTTGCTATATTATTTATAATATATTAAACTACGTATGTATTTTTTTTTTACTAATGTCGGAAATTTACATGAGAAATATTTTTTAGTTTCATAGATTGCAAGTCCGTGCTTTTACGGATGCGTTTTCATACATTGTAGAAAACAAAGTGTGTTTCACTCCGTGTGCTCGTTTCGTTTACGTGTTACGCATCCGCTTTCTTACATTTCCGTTCCACTGTAGAACGGGCATGAAGTCATATGTGACAAATGCTTATGACAGAATCTTCTTTTTTATGTTAACCAGAAATATATTATTTAGTGTTAGTGCGTGTGTACTCTTCCTAGTTACGTCTCCATACTTTGTTTATAATCTTAGCATACTTGATTGGTTCATAAAGCGAGGTAGGAGCACGGGACTCTTGTAATTTTATTCAGCAATATTCAACATTGTTTTTGTTGTGATAGTGTTTCGTACCGGTATTTTATAAAAATTTACTTTAGAAGAACATTTTCATATATCGGCCTAAGTGTGTTGCTATATCTACGTAGTGTTAGATTTACATTATTTAAGGAAAGGACAGACTTTCTAGAATTAAATTTATAGGGTGTCACCTGCACTATGTCAGTTTTACTTTATCAGAAACAAGTCAGCCTAAAACAACTTTAAATTATTGTAATGAGCCAGTGAGTCGTGCAGGCATGCGACTGAAGGGCTGTGCGTTATACCCCCCCCCCCCGCCCCTTGGCAAACACTGCTCGCTACGTACAGCCCCGGCTGCTAGGTTGTTGGAATGTGCCCCCCTCCTTCCCCTACCCTTCACAAGCTGCCTGCACCAGGCGCCCGACCTGCTCGGACAGACTGCTGTCACAGATGGGACTGACGTCAACACCCTTTTGAATGAGTGGGCACCTGTCCATACAATTTGACAGGCTTTCAGCTCGGGCGTGACTGAGCGTTACCGAAACGCCGGGATGGTTCAACTTACGTCACCCAGCCATGTCGGCAAACTTAGAGAATATTCTGGACTTCGACACAAGTGCTATGTACGCATATGCATTGCGAGCCGCGAGAAAGTCTGTTCGGTGACTAGCCAGCGTGTGTGTGCGGTGAGCGAACGAGGGAGACCAGCGAATGGAGATGAGACTGTGCTACTTTGGACAAAGGTGGCTTTCCTGGAGTGGTGCGAGTAAGTGTGAGTAGGCGAACAGGTTTAACTGTATATAGTGGTGATTGGCGAGACATTCCTATGTGTAGACTGTCTGACTGGAGAAATGAGCGAGACAGACATTTATTTAGTCAGTATTTTAATAGTAAATTAGACAGTTTGGTAATCTGTGTATAACATCTGAATATATTATCTGTATATGTTTATTTAACGAGAGTGGATTGCAAGGGTTGTATAATTAATGTAGAGTGTTTTGTAGAGTGTATAATAAGTAAAGAAACCTAGGTTATTTAATTTCATTTAATTACATAAGATCTCCATCTCAAGCGAACCTGGCTGCGCCCAGGACGGCAAAGTTGTTGCATTATTGTTTATTCCAGGTCGTAATACAAGGGTAGAGTAACAGAAACATTTTACAAAGTTATATAATTTAAATTGTTTAGATAAAACTTTATCATAAATGTTCTTCATTCATAGCTGTCGTGTTTTATTCGGTGAATATTCGGTCGATTGAGGTGAACATTACGTTTACTTGCGGCAAACTTTGAACGGTAATCTTATTTTTTCAGGGCTTATACGTACATCACTTTGTCGTAAAACAGTTACTTCAATTAAGCTTTGAATACCAGATATTTTAATTATTTAAATTATTCAATTTTAGCTGTGTTCTGACACAAAGTATTTTCGACTGTTTTTCTAACTGTTACGTAGTATTAATCCAGGATGGCGGGGACGCTTATGGCGCAGTGGTTACATCACCTACATCTATTGAATTATTTCTACCTGAAGAACTACAACGCATTTGCCGTCCTATAACAATTACTTGTATTCTCACATAGCAGTTAAGATATTGTTACACGACCAGCCTCGCGACAAACGTCACTTACCTTATAGACAACCAATTGCACCTTTCTATTGATCGACAACAATGCTGTCGAGAGATTTGGAAGAAAGTAAGGTTTTTTAACCTTACGGTACACAATACACATAATTTTAAAGTTATAAAAAAAACGAGAACTCTTGGGATCTGTCGCAATACGGACAGTAGCAATAAATCCCTCATTTTCCTAATTAATACACATGATATATATAAAACTTACGAAGTTAACACGTATGGATTTCATATAACAGAACTAACTTTAGATTTATTTTTCTTTAATGTCGGAATTATTATTTGTAATAGTATTTCAGTTATCGATTTTAAAGATTTTAAAGGGCACCAGTCTTCCGTATCAGCTGCTTATTGCATACGATGTCTTTCTAAAAACTGGTTTTATAGAGGTGCACACCGTTTTATCTGGTGGCTAAGATTCATGTGAAACAATGTTTAAGAGTCAGAATAGTTTACTGTGTTCAATTATAACGCATTCATAAGATTCAGTAGGCATACAATGCGAACTTACTTTAGGCCTCCACACTCAGATCTGGAAATTTTCCCAGTGTTTGATTCTTATAATTATTATGCACTTGAGTTTCGTACGTTTCTCCAGTACGTTGTTTTCCTATTATCTTGCTTATACGGCAATTTTTATTCTACTATAAATTTTACAGTTAGCATTATGCTAACGTTACATTTTTTAAGTTGCTGCTTTACTTTATTTTAAACGTTCAGAAGATCATTTTTGCTGTTAAAAATTGTTTATTATGTTATAAAGTATAAGAGCCTACAAATATTTTTTTCATAAAAATATTTCATACTTTGTAATTATTGACCATTGATTTGCTGAGTATTACCATAACAGAAATGGCGAAACATTTTAATGTATGAACACAGAAACGGAGGTTAAACAAATACATGTTATATATTTAATACACATATATAAACCGTACGACCTAAATGTATATATGAGTGTTATTTTTTCTGAAATTATTGAAATTTTTACTGTGCCAGTAACGAAATAGATTTAGAAAACCTTTGTTTTGAACGAACTTATATAAAAGTCAATGAAAAGTATTATTGTATCTTGAATATTTGACAACGCAAGGAGCCAGGTTCACGGCGCACCACACATACAAGCTAGAGTAGGACAAGCCTGCAGGCAGACAGCAGGTATCATTCCCAAATCCTTGGAGCGTGATGGCAAATAGATTATCGTAGTCCATAAACAAACAAATATATGTGAAACGCGGCTCACATTTACAGCAGCCCTTCAAAGTTTACGCTATCGCGACTTGCAAGGAGGCTTTTTTAAGACTGTTCCAAGTGACCATTATTTTTCAAAGATTTTAGGTTTTTTTTTTTGTATTCACGTGGAAGTAAATGTGACAGCATCACTAAATCAACTGTTCTTATATGGACATAAATGTTCTTTTTTTACATACACACACACATATATATACACACATACATACATATGGGCACACACTAATTACCCGCTGCCTGGCCGCTGGTTTGTACACGTGGAATTTTTTTAGGATATACTACAATGATAGCTTATCGTGTTAAAGAGATATTGAGACCACAGCGGAAACACATTTTGCGACTTTTTACCTTCAAAACACAACGATACCTTCTCTTCTCTTTGTGGGTACCTACGTTGTTGGGTGAAGCCACCCATCGAGGGTGCGGTCTACCGCAATTTTCATCAACATTATTTTATTTTTTATTTGTACGAGATATTTTTTTTCTTATTTAAGACACAAAATGTGACTAAATTTGACACTTATGAAATTTGTTTATCTCTCATAGTTTTCGCGTAATGGCTTGTTAAAATCATATTTTGTATGTTACCGTTTTAATGACTACACTAAAACCAACTGATATACCAAACTAAAAAAAATCACAGTGGATAAAGACATTACAGGCTACAATGACATGCTCATAAAATTAAAGAATAAAAATTATTTGTATTTTAAAAAAAATTGAATTTTTTAAAATAATATTTTCAGTTTCAGCATGTTTTGAATTCAAATAATTTTTATTATTTAATTTAATGAGCATGACATTGTAGCCTGCAATGTCTTTATCCACTGTGAATTTTTTTTTAGTTTGGTATTTTGGTTGGTTTTATTGTAGCTGTTAAAACGGAAACATGCAAGATATGACTTTAAGGAGCCATTACGCGAAAACTATGAGAGATAAAACACTTCATAAGAATCAAATTTAGTCACATTTTGTGTCTAAAATAAGAAAAAAATATCTGGTACAAATAAATAATAAAATAATGATGACGAAAATTGCGGTAGACCGCGCCCTTAATTTTAATAATTCAAATATAAAATCAACTCTTCTGCCAGCTGCCACTATTAAATGCGTTCATAAGAAGTTCCTGTAGACTTTGCCTTAAACGCGATTTGAACCCAAAACATCCTGCCAGTGTTCCAAACACCTGCGCCAAGCTAAGTTGTCAGAATTCTTAAAAAAAATAATAATAAAAAGTGTACATACAGGCCTGTGCCTCAAGACGAATATACGTATCAATATAACGTGTCAATAAGAAGACAAAAAATAACAACTTTTAAAATATTTCTTAGTGGCCATTCGTGCTTATCCTGATTCCTGGAACATTTTACGTCTTTCCACCCCGTAAATAGTCCAATTTTTTTTTTTAAACATTAAATGCCGGTGGATTTTTATTTATTTACGTAATCGTCATTCCTATCAAAAAATTTCCTTGATATCTCAACAGGTTTGAAAGATAGAAGATTAATTGAAAACACATTTTATTCTTTTTAATGCGCTTAGTGGTTAAATTATAAAAAATCCTAAGTCTGTATTTTAGGGATATTCGTAAGCTTCATTCTGAAGCAAAAATAAAATCGATATTCGATGGATTTAAGAGGGATCGAGTGTTTACTTAAATATAATTTTACTTCTTTTTCACCATTTCAGTTTTCGAACTTCGAAAAATCGAATAATTTAGCAATAAAAATATGAATAAACTTCATTCTGAAGTAAAACTCTCCTTTATATCTGCACGAACTTAAGTTCTATAGAAGATTCATTAAAATCACATTTCTCTCCTTTTCAATCGCTTAATTTACAAATTTGAATAATCTCGTATTAGTTGATGGCTAAGGCGTAAGAAACAGCCACACTAAAAAAATAATGTAGCTAGGGGTCCAGTGGTTTGGGCTGTGCTTTTACAAGTGTGTGTGTATATAAATATATATATATATATATATATATATATATATATATATAAACACATACATACACATACATACCTGTAACAAGTTCAGTAGATTTGCTTCAATAACAAATAATAGATAAAGCCGCGGATATAAAGTTACTACCTCGCTGCAGATCTCAAACATTTTGATTGTGTGCACATTGTTGCCTAACCAGTCATAGTTCAAAATGGCCGAGTGGTCTCCGACCTAACTTTGGAATCACGGCAAAATTCAGCAGTCAAACATTCACAGGAAATTATTTATAATGTGAATTGAAATTAAAATAATCAAGCAATTATGTTATTATACAGAACAACAGTGTTTACAAATAAGAAAAAATTTTTAATTGTTAAATTCAAGGAACCGCTCCGAAGTTTGTTTTCAGTGATTAATAGGAGCACATTCGGTAAAATTACTTCCTAACACCCCAACCCAGAGTTGACTGTAAGAGACATTAACACAAACGTATACTTCCTTGTAAACAAACACTATGTATGCTGTGAATTGCTGTATGTGAGTGGTATCACAGTCATTTATTAAAGTAATATTTCTAGGTTATTTTTTAACAATTACGAATAATTTCTCGGTGTTTATAGCGTCTATTTTAAATTACAACTAGCTGCATACACAAAGTTGTCTTACTGTAACTCTTTCAGGTTAACTGTATTAGCGTGAGTCAGGTTGAAACATAAAGTAATTGTTTTCCATTGACCTCTCATACCACGAAAATAAATACCGATACGTTATAATGACATATAACTTGAGCAGAGTAACGCCTACTTGAAGTTCGAAAAAACGGGGAAAAATATACGAGCAAGGAAGCACACTGCACTGGCGTCACGATGGGGAAAGGAAGAGCAAAACATTTGCATTCTCTGAAAGTACCCCGGACGGAGGCGGGCATTAGTCGGTGTGTGGGGAATTCGCGGAAAGCCTTTTGTCGCCAACAGAAAGTGGTAGCTAGAGAAAAAAGATAAAGTAACATCGTAACCTCGTCAGACATACACTCCCGCTGCTCGAGTATGGCGACAGGATCAGAAAATTCGTGTATCCTAGAGACACGCAATACTGTCTTTATTATTTTAAAGACGACAAAGGTCAACTGCTATTGCCGATCATTTCTTCACCTAAATTATTAGGTTTCATATTGTTCAGCTGATTATACCTATTTGAGGGGCACGGTTTATCTGTCGTGATGAATTTGACAATTTTATGGACGTAAGCCATAACGAGCGTATGTTACTGAGTCCCTGAAAATATTCAATAAATATAATTAGAGCCTAAAGTTAATAAATTAAAATTAAGTATGACCCAATACCAGCTGTGGTTAATTAATACCGATGCATACTGTCAGCAACTTTATATGCATTAATGAAAACAAAAAAAAAAATTCTTTAGATGCCAGTCATGGGTGAAGTCAACTAAAATAAACCTATTTGTTGTTAACAGTGTAATATATCTAATGTACTTGCCTATATTACAGATGTAATTTTAACTTTAACTTTTAATACCTCGCTATAGTTCTTATATTATGTTAATATTTGGTAACTAAATAACGTAAAGAATTGTATTTAAGTCTAATATGGCTGTTGACATTTTCTCTATATAATTTTTGTTTGTAAACCACCTAATATCGATTGTAAGTGCAGACAGTTAGCTAGGAGATTTTGTTATGAGTGCTTTGGAGTATTGTGTGGTAGAAAAGTTCTGGAAGAAAAGTTCTGGAATGGACACGGGGAAGACTAGCTATGCTACATCGCGAGCCTAGAAAGGCTCGATTTTATACCCACGACCAGGATAGTTCGAAATTCAGAGGTCTATCCTTGTGATGGAAAACTGGGACGGTCGGACGACAAGGACCTTAAGTGCTGCAGTAGAAGATTGTTCATGGTACTGTGACTTCTTTCTATAGCGACAGAGCCAGCCTGCACATCAGTACAAGAACGAAAGGATATAGTTTTGGAAAGACAATTTATACGATATCTGTACTGAGGCACGACTCTCTCGCATGGTTCTCGGTACATTTGTCGGAGGTAGTTAGTTGGTAATTCCTCTATTTTGATTCTTAAATCCAGGACATTTTATGGTTTCCTTTTGAGCGTTAATATTCTTCAATTTTGTCGACAGCCACAAACTATTAAATTTCATTTCCTCCTGTATTACAATACTTTTTTTAATTATTAGCATTATCTCACGTAAATGTTTTGAACAATTTTCTTTCCTTTCTGTAAACGAATCCACTATTAAATGTGCCCTGATATTCTATGATTGACTTAGGAAATGGATGTTAAACTTAATGTAATGTCTTTCTCTGCATGCATTGGTAAATGTTAATTAAAGTTTGAGCAAGCTAGCCTTGGCTGAGTCTCATAGAGAAAGCAAAACATGATTACAATTTATACAAAATAAGTATCACAACAGTTAATACTGGCTTCTGTTTTTGCTTATTTTCTCGTGTGCAGATTCTTGTTTTACTGTGGTTGTTTAAAGACTTGTTACATTCGCAAAATGGTTCATTTGTCTCACATATGCGTTGTAATAATCGTTCGACGATCATAATTCAGTCATAGCTGATAGTCGAATTATTTCAAATAATTAATGTGGTTTTTACTATGGTGTTTTGCTTGTGAGTTACATAACCGTTATTAGTTCATTTTTTCTGCGAGGGATATTTGATTAGGCCTATATGAACCTAATATCTTATATTTCGTCTCACAAGTATGAACGATTTTGATTTGAATGACAGCCCCAAACATATCGCATGTTCGGGAAAATAAAATAAATTGTATTGTAGAACAGTTACATTTGTGGCAACAGGTATTTAATTTGCCTGCACCTACAATGACCAAAATGTTATTACAAATGTTTCGTATCAAATTATGTTCTGTTTTACACGTAATGTTCACCATTTTTTGTCGTGACAAAACAAGTTTTTATTGTTGTGAGCGCAAAATAAATGTTTGACAATGTCGAAACTAACAAATTTTTTTGTAGTTGCCAGAAAATATTCAGCTCCGTGTACCAGTACAATGATTGCCCTCAGAAAATGGTGTACACTGGTGCCGAACAGAACGTTATAATTTCAGCATTTTTTACATCACTCTGACTTAACCGTAAAAAGCAGTACAAAATTACTTTAATTTGACACAATTTATGTTTCTATTACTAAACACATTAAACAAAAAAAATTGTTGTGGCAAATGTAACTTGTGTTGGGTTATATTGTAGTGAATTGTGCTTTGCCGCAATACCATTTGTTTTGTGGCATAAATGAGTAACTACTGTTTAGCGTGAATGATTGATCTCTGGATAAATCTGTGAGGAATGTTGTAATTGCCCACTTCGTGAGCGACAATTAATAGCTGACATTGCTGTTATTCATTCTTGCTAAATTTAACGTCAGTATTTTTGATATTCGGTTTGTACAATTCTACCTTCTCCTTTTGACGATATTACAATGGAATAAAAGTGTTGTAGGAAGTCTTACCCACCAAATTATATTGTAGTAATTAAAACTAATGTTTTGGTGGCCATAAAAGTTTAGTAGCGAAAATAATTTTTTTGTCTCGACCAAAAAATAAATTTTTCTGGGTAAATATATGCAAAAAATATTTTGAAGCTACCCCAAAATATTTTTCTCGAATATTGTCATAAAAAAACATCAATAGCTATACTTTACAAAATACACAAGAAACTTATAATGGTGTGACGCTCCAAGTTTCATATCAACTCTCTCACTCTACTTATCCTTTACTTATTTTCCGATGTTCCTACGAGCTCCTTGTACTTCTCGACACTAATCGCTGCCTCACGGATAGGAGTTTCCTATATCTGACCGAGCCATACCTGATTTCTCGTGTCTCCACACGGTTATACTGTTCAACTCAACACACCGGTTAACGCACACTGCCCTCCCCCCCCCTCCCCCACATACAACGCGCAGGTTGGTTCAACCACATCAATTATCGGCAGGTACGTCTGCGAATGCTCTCAGCAAAAGCTTACCAAGTCCCGCATGATTCACAGTGGACTTCCCAGAGTGTCAGATCACCTTGTGTAGTGGTCCGGTCAACGAAATACACGTGCGTTAACTGAATATTGGTTTGTGCACGATCGGATGAAACAAATTCAAATCAGACATGAATGATGGTTGAGAGTTTTCATTACCACACTGAAAAAAAGAAGTTTATTTGTCGCGAATAAATATTTTCTCGTTATTAATCTTACCAAATTTGATTGTGGTGACCACAAAAATTTTTGCTACAATCAACAAAGTTTTGCAGTGACTAAAAGTTTTTTGTAACCGCTACAAAAAAAGTTGGCGAGGTCCGTATTGACTAAATATTTTGTAACCACTACAAAACAGGTTTTTCTGTGCACTCAAATGTGTGGGTATCGAAAATTTTACGTTCAAACAAAATCTAAATAAATATGTTTGTAGAGCATTATTTGTACGTATATATTTATGTATGTTTATGCATATATGTGTGGTATGTTAAATTACGTGTTTACCTAAGTAAAATATTTCATTTGCTCTTGGCATTTACATAAATAAATACAATTTTGTTTAGTACCCGACTGTCGTGTTCATTTGATAATTTCTTCACTATGAGCCCTTTAGCTGCTATTAAATGCACTACAGTCTTCAAGACTCTGTATACCAATGACAACCTTCCGACATATTATTCAAACCCATGAAAATCTGGCTGCTATCTGTGAAGCATAATGATATTTATGTAGATATTCGTATTATAATAATTTGACTAGACAAAGTTTTTTTTATTTAATCTAAATACATTTATAATAACGTACTTGATTTTGTAATCTGGTCCCGAATCTGATTTATGTCAAAGTGGAGGGAGGATTTTTAATAGTGTTCTGAGTGAATGACATACAGTCACATATAATATGTTCTTGGAAGAAATGTATGAAAGTTGAATGATACAATATAATTCAAAGAGTTCTGTTTAAAAGAATAACAAAAAGTTCTTCGATAACCACAAATTACAGAACGAAAATTCTGTTTTATGTTACGGTGTCTCGTGTAAAATTATTTATTTCATAATTATATTATGTATACGTAAAAATAACTATTTTAAAACTACTGTGGATAAATTAAAATGGAGGTACATATTCACAAAATTATGTATAACTTATAGTTAGAGCCAAGATTCTGTGGTGTAAAGATTTTGCTCCATTTGGTTTGAATATCTGCAGTTCTGCTGCATGGTCAGTGATTGGTCGTTTCAACACTCTCTTTCCTTGGGTTTCCACTGGCAAATCACAGGTGTATGTTGCCCCAACTGTCTTAACTCTGATTGGTGCAATCAGTTGACAGATGTATCTGAACCAAGACACGCTGCCAATAACCATGAAGCAAAGCTGCCAATTTGCATGTAAGGCACTGAAACAAAGTGGGGCAAAAATATTTTCGCGACAATATCGTGGCGTTAATTTTCGACTAATTGGAAAACAGAGTTTCGACATTATTTTGTCAGTTAGTGTATGGAAGTCTGAATCCGTTGAGTGAAAGTTGAATTATGGGTGCTAAATACTGATGTATGAAAGTCTGAAACGTATGAAAGTTGAATTAAGAAAGTGTAGGACTACCTATACATCACCGGCTGCTTTACACAAACCTGCATAACTAGAGACAGGAAAAATTCGCAGGTTCACTGACCTGTAGGCTGGCCTGCAAAAATATTTAAGAACTGAAGCAGCCAGCCGATACTTAGAGGTACGTCAATTTCTCGCATTCATCTGGCAGTAGCCTAGATTTCTAAGTCCTGTACACACTCTGGATACAGTCGATTATTCATTGGCTTGCAACCTTACAAGCGAGTAGCGTGCGATAGCTCTAGGAATTATTTCCTTATTTACTATTGGCTTGCGGTAGTCAAATGCATTTCATGACAGCCACCAGCTAATCACACACGTGATTATGAAGTATATATTTTGGCGTTCAACCTGACCTGGAATGTATATGCGAAATTGATGTACATCTACCGATACTCATTAGCTGCTTGTGTTAAAGTGATGTAAGTCTGTAACTGTTACATTTTTAATTATTGGCTCAGAGACTTCCAGAAGGTTTCAATAGGTCGAAGGCCAATTGTGAAAGTGACACAAACATACAGTTGCTGTAATTCTGGCTTGTACACAAACGAAAACGCGAATTTTTCAGGTCTCCAAGCATAAGTCATGCAACCCGAGCGTATTAATACCCATAGCTAGAGACATGCAAAATTCGCGTTATTTTCTGACAGCTGACTAGACTCCAAGTGACTATAGGCTCGTTCGACGTCTCCCGCTGGCCGATATTGTCGTGACTTGCCGCGGAGAATGCTTGCACGGTAGAGAGGCCAATCTCTGTCAACAAGTAAAAGTTCGTGGCCAATTCAATCGCAGATTATGCTCTGTTATGCATAGGGAAGTTAATTTTATTCTGCTACCAAATGATAACGCGAATTTTGCATGTCTCTACCCATAGCGGAAACATTAGATCCCTTTAAAAGGGACGTTTCCTCCGGACGGCAATGTTGCGTCTTAGTGTTTGCGTAATAAGCTGTACTATGGCAGTATTGCATAACTTCTCAATTCTAAGGCATATGTGAAGCAGCTGGTATAAAATCGTTATTTTAACCGAGAAATAAGTCCATACAAACCTAAATTTTACAACTGTTTGAAATTTAAAAATAATTAATGCCATTCAGCGGTAGTACACCAACCATGTTAGTGATAAGGGGCTATTCGTAATGTATAAAAAAAATGTAATACCTTCCGCGGCAGTGAAAATACATGAGCTGGTCATTGTCTTATTTTTTAAAGCCTCTTTGGTGGCGTATCGATAGGCTATTGGAATGTTTAATGTTCTTAGCAAGTAACGCTCTAACACACCGTTTGTTCATAAAACGACCCTTTGAACGTCCTAGTTTGGAAAGATAACAAGACAATCCTTATATTCTTACATGTTTAGCTTACCGAATATTAGTTGAATGGGTAAGGAGTGGAAAGTTTCATATTACGTAAATGCGCTCCCACTCGCCAGTAACAGGGATTGGAAAGCTTCTGGAAAAAATTGCACTCTGGAGAAACTAGATGACTGCGAAAAAGGTTTAGCAGAAATTCCCTGCAGGATTCGTTAAGGCGTTGGGAAAGAGTTAAAAATAAATGAGAATGTAATGCATACTCATTTCTGCATTTCGCAAACTTCGTTTTTTCTAAGTGAAGTTGACTTAACCCTATGGGAATTAGTTGACCGTCGAAGTAAGCGTGGTGAAATCGTAAAATTAACGATGGTGAGAAGGCAGAGATAATATTTAAACTAATAATATGAAGGAAAATGTTTTAGGTAACGTACAATACGTCATTAAGTTGTTCACTCTATAATACCACCACTGTAACACAACGAGCTGCAGTTGGTGCTGTGGCTAAAGCGCTCGCCTCCCATCATGGTGATCCGGGCTCGATTTCCGTCGGAGTCGATCCCTAGAGGCATGAATCGTGCCGGAGGATGCCGCTAATCGGTGGGTTTTCTCCGGGATCTGCCGTTTCCCCCGCCCACTCATTCATTCGCCCACCCATTTTTAAGGGCTTCATTTCTTGTCTTCCTGCGTCGCAATCTGATGCCTAAGGGCGTTCAGTAGTATCTATAGGCCGTTCAGGATAAAGTGAGCACTTTTGAAGACAATCTCGTCTAGAATATTAATTTAAAAATACTATTTATTGTTGGCCCAGATGTTAAATTTTTAATATAGTATAATTAGAGATGATGCACTCTAAAGCTGAATTAGTGAATAATCACTGATTAACTTTGATGGATGGAGCAGTTTCAAAAATTTTAATCAGTGAAAATATTCACTGTTTAATTAGTGGATAATCACTGATTACCTTTAAGAGTCCCAACATCTTACAAGTGAATCAATGAATATTCACAGTTTTTTCAGTTGTTTTCGAAAAACAGTTCTCACTCGTTGAATCAGTGAAACACATCTTAGAAATCTGTGGATATTCACTAATTAAGTTGTAGAATGTTGGCATTCTTTATCGGAATTAGTGGATAGTCACCGATTTTGCAGTGGTTTCTCACTGATATAATTTGTTGAAACTGCTCCATCCATCGGCGTGAATCAGTGAATGTTCACTAATTCAGATTTAGAATGTGGTTTATCGCAGGAAAACTTGACTGTTTGCTGGGTTTCAACGCACATTCAACTTATGAAAATATTACTGGCTTTCGCTTGTACGTATAACTGTTGCCCTGTTTGGCAGAGTCAATAAGAATCCCAATATTGCAATATTTGATGATTGTTATTGGTCTGCAGACATCTGCCTTGTGTCAGACGTATATAACCATACAAGTCACAAGAAACTATCGGGTTTTCAAGGGTATGTTTGCACAAAACACTATCGCGATATACCATCACCTCTATGTATAATTAGCAGAGACCTGAAAATTTCCCCTTTTTCTTTTAGGCGCAAGCTAGAGTCCCAGCAACTATAGGTCTGCATCACGTTCATAATTGGCCGTTGACTTACTCTACACTTCCTGGAAGTAGCTGAGCCAATAATAAAACTGTATCTGAATACAGGCCCATTTAACTGTGTCAGCGAGCAGATAATAAACAACTGCTGTCTGCACGATTTCATATATATTCTTCGATGCTAGCCTATACGTCAGTGAACCCGCGAATTCTTCCGGTCTCTAGTAATTAAAGACACTGGAAAATCGCAAAAATATTTAACATGGTCTCCAGTAAACTGTAGTATCTCAATCGTGACACGTGCGAACAGTTTTCTGGCAAATCACACACGTTCTGTGTTAAAACTGTACAGTCATAACGGGAATTGTTGAAGAGGGACAGAGTGCTTCATATAAACAATAGCCAATATATGTGCAAAACCTTCCGTGTTATACATAGCATGTTGGAGCCTAGTAAATAATCTTCTTTTCCCGCGATTTACCAGTGTCTCTAGGTATAAATTACATACTTTGACTGTTAACTAGATAGCTTAGTTTAAATTTAAAAAAAAATAGCAGAATACTTTAAATAATCTGAAAATAAAAGTAATTAGGTTTTCCAGAAGTTCTCACTCAATCCTGAACCACCTATAAGTAAAGAACTGAAAAATTCTCGTTTTCATTTGGGCATAAGCTAGAATTACTACAACTGTATGTTCGTGCCACTTTTGCAATTGGCATTTTATTTATTTGACACCTCCTGGAAGTTTCTGAGCCAATAGCACGGTCGTAGAACGACATGTCTGGAGACACTCGCCTATCTACCAATGTATTTTGCTTGACCCCCTTGTTGTTCGGCTGTAATTCACCAAGTTACCGAGAATGTTGTACTTTTTGGTGCTGTAATACGGACGGTCGGACTCAAACTCCGCCCACTTTTTTTTCCATTGTTAACATTATAAAGTAAATAAAGATTTCTGGAGCCATGATTTTAAATTGTGAGCGAAGGAAGTATTTCATACATTGATAAAAAATACGTTTTGATAATTTTTTTATCTTAGTGGGAGGGAAGTGGGCAGATTTTGAGCCGACCGCCCTAACTGCAGCGCCATAAACGTATAGCATTACCGTGAACTTAGTGAACTGCAGCCAAACAACAAGGGGGTCAAGTTTCCAGGCGAGTGTCCAGACCTGTTCTTCTACTGCCGTGGCCAATAGTAAAAATGTAACTAATACAGGCATATATCACTTTTACAGCAAGCAGCTAACGAGCATCTTCCGTCTGCGTTAATTCACAGTTATTCTTGCAGTCTAGCCTACATGTCATGAGTGAACATAGGGGATATTTTCTGCCCCTACCTATAAGCCCGCATCCGCGGTGTGATACCTCGGGCCACGGGTACACTTCTCACGCAATATTACTATTAGTGTAACATATCGCTTTACGAAATCCCAATTAATTAAAAAAATAAGCACAATAATTATTATCCTAATATCAGAATAAGGTATTCCGTTTGAATAACAGAGGCGCTAATAATAATCAATGCCATGCTTCTAGCGTGACTGTAAACAAATGAATCGTTGAATTCTCTACACATATGCCTACCCGGAAAGTAGTTATAACGTCTTCGATCCCGCACGATTAGAAACGAGACGGCAACAAATCAACAAGTATTTTACTTCCTGCTCGAAAACTGATGTATTTCAAAAGTTGGGTACTAACTGTTTGTAATGTATGCGAAAATTTCTTGAAATATAAGAGAAATGTTATGGACATATGATATTGAATCAACGATCCAGTCTATTTGGCTCAAATGTGAATTTTAAGCTTGCGTAGTTGCTAATGATTTGCCTGATAGATGCTCAATAGCAAGCATATGAATTTAGTCTGGCTACTAGGAGTTTGAAAATCCAGTAGAATATGAAACCGAACATTATGATAAAACTAATTTTTGTAAACGAGTACATACATATATGTAGTATTTAATTATCACATTATATAAAAGTAATTTTTATCTCAGAAGAGAAATTTCTTTATTTCAGGAGGAAAAGAAACGCACAATGTGTCTTGAAACCCATTTCAGCCGCGAGGTTTGCGAAATTATTCTATTAAATTAATGATTATTCATTCGATTACTAACTACGTATTTTTCTGTGCATATTGTATTGGCACCCATAATTAAAATCATAATTGTATATTTTCTCGGGTTTGTTGTGTTATGAAAGCACATTGAAACCATGTTAGTACAGGTATTACCAAAGGCATGCATTTTCGATTACTGAGGATATTTCTGATTGCGTTACGTAAGAATTTTACTGACTTCTTATAAGAATCCTAAGTTTGGTATTTAATAATATTTCTAATTCATTTGAAAAGTCCTAGCCAATATTGGGCCAAATGTACAAAATATTTAGATATATGTCATGTCAAAATACTATTAATTCACGAATAATAAATGTAATTTCATTAACAGATAAATGAGAAATTATATTGTGAATGTCTTAGTATCTTAGGAGTTAATGATGATAAAATGCGTTTGTATTTTATAATCTTATGACATCGGATCCCAGTTCATTTGAAACGTCAAAAGTATTAAATATTAAAATATATGTCATAATTGTATTCAGGAAAAAACTAAGATAAAACTTTATAAGGACGTCAACCACTGTGGAAATGTTGTTAAACGAACATTTTTAATCTCCTTACTAACTTACAGAAAAATTATTTCATTAACTGATACATGAACAGTGACCGTGTTAATAATATGTGTATCACTGTATTCTAAACGTTACCCAAATGAAATAAATCTGAAATTGAAAGTTGCATATCGTCACTGATTTTATGAAATCTCCTATGTGTTAAAATTAATTTTTTTCGGGAGAGACAAAAAAAATAGACACTATCAGTGTTATGGTATTTGTTTGTAACTACAGTGAAATGTCATAAAAGCATAATTTACATCCATCTGTGTAAACTGTAGCACAAGCACAGAGAAAATAACTTTAATATACTATTTATCATTTGGCACAAAGGAGGTTTCATAAAATCAACGACGATATTCTAATAAAAGTACGTTTTAAAGGTTTCTCCCCAGCCGTATAAAGTACAAACTATTATAAATTATGTTTATTTAATTATTTGAAATGCATAAAAAAGAATGCGGTGTGCCTTAGAAACACAGAGTGTGGTCGGTGATCCAATGAAAGGAAGGATAAACCAACATCTGTATACACGTATGTATATTCATTAGAGCTACGTAGCTTGTGTCAAGGCCTGAGAGGAGAAGCAGAAATTAGCGGGTGGGGGGTTGTTGTGTAAACATGTAGTCGTGTTTGTGACTTGTGTAATACCTTGGCTTCTGGGTCGGGCGGAGGGTTCGCCAGGGATTAGTAGGGAACCCACCCGAAGCACCGCCCCACATGAGAAAATATAAATGTTTTTCAGGCAGCCACGGGTCCAGTTGCCAGCTACAGTCTTATATCTTCATACAAGCGTACATTCTAAGCGCTTATTTTACATGCACACAAAAAAACTGTTTTGTGGCTACTGCAAAATGTTTTGTCAATACGGACCTCACGAAATATTTTTGTATTGGTTACAACATTTTTTGATAGTCACTGCAAAACTTTACTGGTGACAGCAAAACATTTTAGTGGTACTCACAAAAAAATTGGTAAGGTCCAATATGACAAAATATTTTGTGGTGGCCAATAAGTATTTTTTCCAGTATGTTCGTACATTATGGGCTTATTTCATTACTTATATTAAGAGAAAATAATCTGAGATAACGATCGAACTGTACTATCGCCAATATTACATTCAGGTGTAAACTAGAACGAAGTTTTGTGTTACACCGTCATTTTGACAAACCTAAATTGACCATGATTCAGAATACAGAAGGAGCTTCACATCATGGATGCACAAATGAATATTTTGTTAATTGGAGGTTATGTGGAAATATTATGACGCAGCGGCGGCCGAGTGGTCAGACCAAAATCAAAATGATCCGGGTTCAATCCCAGGCGGAGATGGTCCTAGATTTTCACATGGGGGAATCGTGCCGGCCGATTTCGCTTGCCAGCGGGCTTTCTCGAGGATCTCCCATCCCCCCCACACCTCTCATACCATTTGTTCTCCTACGTGGGACCTAATTCAATGTCATCCTACGGGGTACGCAGATAGCCCACGAGCTTCCACTAATAAACCCTGCATTCAGGGTGCGATACCCCGAGCCTAGATTATACACCTTATTCTATATTTATTTATTTATATATTAAATTAATGCGTTCTTAAAGGGCCTTCTACTATGCAGTTACAGTTATTTGGCTAGTGATCAAGATGTTATTTTTTCAGGAACACTAATATAACAAAATTTACAAACTTTTATTTACAGCTTAAGAGTGCGTGGTAGATAAATAAACGCTGAAAACATCAATTGATTTCTACGCTTTGTCGAAGCCAATATGGATAAAATACTCAATGACAATCATAGAAAATGGTATTCGTTAACTTTATGAGTAAATATTTATCCAGAAATACTAATTTGTTACACGTGATCTCTTGCGCCGCATTTAAATGCACGAGGTTCCGGCGTCAGAGTCTGTGCCTCAGAAGTTCGTAACACTGGAAACAATTTTGTTTAAAACGTTGGCTGAAACTATTGTCTAGGATTGCTATTGTTTAATTTTGGTAAATTGGCTTCAAGAAACCTACAGTTATGTATTACTGCTTTAACATCGTCAATAAAGGCAGAGTGTAAACTTTTAAAAACCTAATAATTCACTTGAAAAATTAAATATACAATTATAAGTTAAATGATTTTTTATTCGTCTTCAAGATGATGCTAAATATTTCAATATCCTTAGTGCAACTAAGCTTCAATTTGCAGTTTAACACAATTTAAATCTTTTATACAAAAAAATCATGCTAAGTTTTAAAACTTTGTAACAAATTAATAGGCCTGCCCATAAAGGTGGACATAATATGCCTTACATGACTTTCTTTCCTGGTCGTACAATTTGTGCTTTTCGATAAACAAAACAGTGAAGTACACAATTACCTAAATTCAACAATTAAACGAGATGTCCAAATATTTGTTAGAATGTGAGAATAAAGTTAAATTTTTTAGGTTTTTTACGTTTGGCTTAGATACGTCTGGGGTTTTTGTTTGCCATCGTTGCCAAATATCACGCATAATAACTGTGCATGCAGATTGGTGTATAAATCTTCGCATATGTATATAAGTATTTATAAGTCAGCGTTATGTATTTTAAATAATAAATATATTATTATATGCATACTCATATGTTCGGCCGCATAGTAACTTATGCTATACACTTTTAATTAAACGTCCTCATCTGTGAAACATGTAACACGTGTAACATATTGATATACATAAATAATTTAAAAGTGCATATATTAATTTCAAATTTACAAACTACTGATAACATAACGGAAAGTTTTTGTTTTATTATCACATAGGATCTAACCACTGGCTTATACGGTTTTTTAATAAATGAACGTTAACATTAATTTTACATAGACAATTCTGTACAATTTTGTATTCCATTAATTATTTGTGAACGAGTAAAATATTCGATGACTTGTGGTATAAAAACACGCCTCAGTGCGAACATACTAATACCTTCACTCGTTTCAGATTGGTTAATTAACATGATGGAGAATGTTTTGGCTGTGTGTGGTTTATAAATCGTTTTTTTGGCACAACAGTAGTTTCCTTCACTGGCATCATAGACACTTTGAAGAAATCACATGCGCAAACTTGCCATTTTTATTATTTTGACAACAATCAAGATATTGTGTAATTTATTACAGAGAAGTTAAAAATAGTTTCTACATTTTCCGCCCGTAATGAAAGGGTCCTACTTAATTACTATGATTAAACTTAATCAGAGGTGCCTCACGATACAGGTTGAACTTATGCATACCATCTAGTCTAGAATAACAAATGATTATATTCTTTAAACGAAAATGGGGCAAGAAAATACAATTTGTTTGTAAGATATAAAATTACCAGAGCTGCAATAGTTTTCACTTTGTTACAAACCACCTATGAAAATATAGATGTGACATTTACTATATAAATAATGTGCAGAAATGCGAAGTAAACTATATTTTAAAATATGATTACTGTATAACATAAAAAACTCACACATATAAACATAAAGAGCGTTTGTTGTCCTGTGAAAACATACCTTTTATTTAATAACTACATAACTAGCTGTAATACAGCTCATGTTCTAAAAATATTCAGCTTAACAATGCTTGAAGGTATCACGTTCCAGGAAGAAAATATAGATATAGGTTAAAAATAGTACAGAATAATTTATAAATATATTTTTGAAAAAATGTTTCACATTCACGTGGGAAATATTTACATCAATTTGGAGAGAAATATAACATTTCGACGGTATTCCCATTTTGTGGTTAGGGACATAATTATAGACAAAATATTTTCTTGCATAACTAAATGATTGCTTTAAAAAAATAATGATATTCTTTATCCCTATAATTATACTAAAACATTTTTGTAGCTTATCAATAACAACATTAAATGTTTTCCTTCTGAATATTCAGCTACATTCTTTCTTATAAGACTACCAGCAATCTTGAACCAATGCAGGCTTGATTGCATTTTTCATTTATACTTAAGCTCATTCAACGGAAGGCTGTCTCAGTATGTGTTCAGTAGTGTGAAAATTATGTTTTTTTACTAGCTACATTTTGTAACCTCAATGCAACCTTATTACATATTGCGTGTAGAAATGAATGTTTCTTTGGTATAATTCTATTTTTTTATTTTTTCGAGACGCGATCGGGTACGCATCATCCATACAGATTCCTTTTTCATTTGCCCCGGGAAACAGCAGCAGCAGTTGGTATTCCTGGCAGAAGGAGAAACCAAATCTCCTGTCACGTGTTACCATCATAAATTTTTCATGCTTCCTTCCCTTCCTGCCATCCTTCTTTCCACCCCCTTCTGCCGTCACTACCTTTGTTTTCTGATTCGTTGTTGAAGCTGAATTGGCCTTCCAGACTTGCTGCTGTATTAGCCTGTAAATTCTGTTGAATGAATTATATTTTCTTTATCATCACTTAAATCTGAAACCTACTAGTTCAAGAACTTCCGATGTTTTCTATGTGAATGAAACCTTGAAGTAATACGCAGAGGGCTAATGCACCATGGAAAATATTTTCTTTTTTCATTTAAAATGTTCCTTGTTTCCGAACGCAAATATTAAAGTCTCACTAAACGTTGCTATAATTGCACCAGAAATAAATAACTTCCTTTTCGAAGCGAGTTTAGACTAATAAGAGTTTTTATACAAAAAGACACAAAAAATTGTCTCGTGCAACATAAAGACAGAAATATTTTAGTAATTTTCCATCAAAAGTATATCACCTTCAAGCAGGTAATAATTTACTAATTTTTGTCAAATGGCATAGCATTAATGGTTGCGACCTGAGAAATGGTGGCAACTAACGAATTATGTGTATAAAAATATAACTAATGGATTCATGGCTTTCTGATCAGCAAATAGTCGTGAAATTATCAATTTTCATCATTGTGTTGGCTTCCGATAATTTGGTCTGTTATTACACACGAAAAGTATGTTTGATGAACGATTATTAAACATGTATTTATTCATATTAATATTCTTGTAGTTTTAAACCGAGCGAGGTGGCGTAACGGTTAGGCCTACACGTTGTACTCGCATTCGGTCTTCCATGGTTTCCTTAAATAACACCAGGCGAATGCTGGGAGGATTCCTTAAGCGTGTTCAAGTGCGATAAATTCATAATTTTACATTTTTTAAAAAATCATGTTAGTTATGTAGACAATGCTTGTGAGTAAAGTTTACTCTTACGAAACAATTTTAGCTGTCATAGTTTTCTCGTAACAGGGCATAAATGTCAAAATTTGCATGTTATGCTGCTATGCAAATAGTAAAAACCACTTCACTTACTAAAACAAAATAATTCACAGCGATATAACATACCATTGGCTACGTAACAAAGTATTAAAAAAAATTTCCAGGTAACTATTTTTGTATTTTAAAAAATTGCTGAATTTTCAATTTTTTCTTGTATTTCTTTTTTTTTTTTTTTTTTTTTTTTTTTTTTTTTTTTTTTTTTTTTTTTTTTTTTTTTTTTTTTTTTTTTTTTTTTTTTTTTTTTTTTTTTTTTTTTTTTTTTTTTTTTTTTTTTTTTTTTAATTTCGAAATATTATGTGTAGGCTTCTAAATGCTTTGTTCAGTAGCTCATGGAATTTTTGTTAAACACGAATTTTTTCATTTAAGTAAGTCAAATGGTTTTTATTATTTGCATGGCAGCGTAACTTGCAAACTTCGTCTTTGACACACGGTTATGATAAAACTATGATAGCTAAAATTGTTTCGTAAGAGGAACCTATACTCACTAGTATCGTCTACAAAACCAACATGATTTCATACAAATATAAAATTATGATTTTATTGGCACGTGAACACCCTTAATAGGTCCCTATTTATACTATATTAGTAAGTTTTATTATAAATCCTGAAAGGAAGCAGATATCGCAATACCGTCACACAAAAATTTTGGAAATGTTTTGTATTATGTAACCCACTTTTTCACAACATACGTTTTTATAAGTTTGGCTAGTTATTGACTTCAAGAAAAATTAATTAAGTCGATATTTAGCTAAATGTGTACGAACGAATGCTTTTTTTAAATTAGTCTACATAGTACAAACATTTCCAACATTTCTATGTAATGGTTTTGAGATATCTGCTCCCTTTAAAGATTTAAAAAATTATGGTCGCAATAACAGCATAAATAGGAACCCATGGCCGTAACAAAGGCCATGGCCGGTTCCTCTCCCAGCTCCTATCGTTGTACCTTGTTGCGTGTCGCCGTCTATAATGACCTCGCTGTCGACGAGACGTAAAGCCCGCTTTCCTTACCATACCTAGTAGTTTTAAGGTGAAAACACAAAAAAAAAATTGTACATACGAAATGTAAGAAAATTAAACGCTTTAACTTTGGGAAAGGATTCATCATCACAATGTTATGGGACATTTTGTAACAAAACTAAAAGGAATATATTAGGTATAGATAACCTAGTTTAAAAAATATAGCATGTTGGCAAAATACCAGAAAATACGTGACGTTAAATCACGAATATTGAATACAATGTTAAATGTTACTGAGATCTTCAATTTATAAAGAAAATATCCTTTGAACACATTCTCTTTATTTAAATCCTATGTGTTGTCACGTTATTATCAGGTACATTTTTCCCCCGAAAAAGGAAAGCTGTGAATTTATTGAGCAATTTTTTAATTGAATCTTTTGAAAAAAAAATTGAGTTTTGAAAATGGTTTTCGGCTGAATATCTGATCGAAATGCTATTTAAATATGATTTAGTGACCTTTGCTTATCGTTTAAGGGATCCGTAACATGATTGCAACTTCCAATTAATATCATCTTTCCAATAAACACCATAAGTGTTTCATACCCCTCGACTCCTCGTAACCATTATCGAGTGTTTGTTTACTAAGCAGTATGGCCTGCTGAACAACAAATAGGCCTAATGTTGTATCAAGTAGCTGAGACCCACTGCAGTTGTGTGTCAAACCTTAAATTGAATATGGTTATTGTAGTCTTGAGTCGCTGAACAATACGTAGGCGTTTACAAAATAATGTTGTTTCCGCTTTTCTTTGAACTTCTACGAAAAAGAAACTTTCTTGAATAACGAGGGCATTTACGGAAATAAGTGAGAAATTTACTGCGTCGACCTTAATTTGTTTTCTAGGTTTACTCGGCTGGATTTTGATACTTATTATTATTATTTTTTTTTTTGCTTTTTTATACAAACAAATTTTAAGACGGGGATTATTTCTTTGTTCCAGAAACAGTTGTCAACATACTTCATGTAAACGGTATTTTATGTGCACTTAGCACATTTTTTTCTTACTTAGGATATACGATTAAAAATGGAAACATGGAGTTTTTTTTCAATACCTGGCAAAAAAAAAAAAAAACAAGTGTATTCAGTAATAATGTGGCCACCCATTTGTATATGAATATTTTTTTTTATGGAGTATTATTAGAAGAGTGATTTCTTTACAAGTTAAGGAATTGTGTAACAACTAACATTTTGTACACAATCTTTATTTATCGTTATGCTATTTCTAATATTTTTGCTGAAATACTAACTTGAAACTCGATTTTCAAAGCCAAATACCTGCCATATTTTTCATTTTGTCTATAAAGTCTTCTATACAAGGCGAGTTCGAACAGAGTGCCTTAATTCTGCGTAGAGATATCTTGAGAGATGTTAGTCGGAAATATATTTTTAGTTGGTCCGTAACGTTAAGGCTTAGTAACTCTACTCGGAAAATCGATTATGATATTTACTGTTTTTGCATATAAAATAAACTACCACTTTAAGATAGGCGACTGACTCTAAATTGTGTAAAAACCAATGAAAGACAAAGTAGTTGTTCCAATCGGGCAGGATGTAGTGTTAAATCCGTGAACTCGTGTATGGAAGGAAACTGCGTGGTTTAATCCCCCGGTCCAGCGATCCTAATACTTGTTTTAAAGGTGATTTATAAACACTCCGAGTAAATACATACTGTAGTGGTTCATTATTTCAGGCCATGACCACTTCTCTATCCCTTTCCTGTTAGTTTTGCCCATTTGTTCCTCCTCTTATATTCTTGCTGTAGACTGAAGTTTAATGCTTTATTTCTACTCAACTTCTTTGTTCTGCTTTACAAAACATGTTCTGTAAATACAATTATAGTGTTTAGGTAAATTTCTGAACATCGAAAATAACACTGTTTTGTTAGTTTTCTTTTTGTCGGGAATTATTTCCTGCAGTTCATATCCTTTCTTTAACCTCAATTATATTTAATTATGCATCTAACTACGACGACTGCTTTTGAATAGCCATAAGTAAATCATAAATATATTGACTACCATATTTATACAATTTAGTTTAGCTATTGTGTAACAACGTGCATTTAAACGCATGCAATTAACAATAACCAACTATCCCTCGTCCGTAATAGTGGTGTTTCAGAAATCAGGCTGAATTATTACCTACGAAAATACAATTCTTAAAGCTTCTCCTCGCCCCCACCAATTTTTTCTACTCCTCTTCGTGAACCCTTCCTACCTATATATGTCGCTTGATTCCTTCTTTAAAATTTATTAAACTTCTCTGTCTTTAATGCAATTTTCTCCATACTGCTTCTCTCGTGATTCGATTTTAATACTTACGACATTCTTGGAAACTCTATTTTGAAGTACGCTTGCCGATGTACCCAATCAATTTGTCGTTGAACTCTTTACAGAGAAAAAAAATTATGCTACGTACAACGCTAAACGTAAATGGCAAGGTCTGTAAGAAGTCTCTGAGTGACGAAGTTGCAACTGGCTACGTGTCCCGCCCATCAAATATCATTCCTTTCCGTGGTTGTAAAATTGTTACAGTCCAATTAACCATACAAGCACAGGGCACTAACGAAAACCTTACACGATCTACTCGATAGAGTTGAAGTTACTCTAAGACCATTCGAAAACCTGGTGCGAGTACTGTCTACCTCCGTCCTTAATCTCTACGTATTATGTTCTACAACTTCGCCGGATCTACTTAGTTCTACCCTGGGTAGATAGCCACCAGCAGACGAAAAAGACTAAAGAAAGTAGAAAGTAAACAAACATGCTTCCACGCTTGTACACAAAAGGAAATCCGTTTTCGGTTGTTAACTCTATCATGTTTTTAAAATAGATATTAGGATAGTACGCAATTGTTTTGCCACATACTTACATTATACTAGGGGACAAGGATAATCTGCACGATCCGAACTTGATTTATATCGACTGAAATACATTGCTTCTACAGGCTTCGCCACATTTTTAAATAGACCCCAAAACATACATCTTTTTGAGATTTCGTGCGCTATGAAAAAGAACGTTAAACATCCTACGACTGAGTACTACTGAGTATATTACACCTACTACGTTTTCGTAAGCCCTTGTTATTTATATTTATGCACGTCTTACACGCACGTACCTAATAGAGATTGCGTAGTTCTTTCAAACACGACGTTAAAAGAGTGTCAGTCGGATGATAGAACATCACCCGTTTATTGAGTTTTTACTAAAACCGTAAGTAGTCTAATGACCGACCGTATTTTAAGCGTTTTTTTTATCCCGCTGGAGACTGTTTCGAAAACACTTTCTTTCCCAACGAAATTCCATGAAATTTTACTCGTATTTGCTGTGGCCGACTGATAAAAAGTATGGTTGGATTACTGCGAGGGAATTTATGCGAATATATGTCTGCAATAAACAAACTTATGATTAAAATACTGCCTTATCTGCAAGAAAGATTTTAACGAAAAAAAATTGCGTGTTCCAACGCCATTTCAATTTCCCCGCGTAATTAAAGTGGCACGCTTTCATGTTGCGCAGTGTTGAAAGCAGCGTGGCGTAATCTAGCCGGAGAAAAATTATACCAGGTTCGCCAGCACAAAACAATACTTACAGCCGTTAACCGTGCTTGGTACCACCTTGGAGTAAGAGGCAGTTTAAACTTTGAACTGTTTCTTCCACTTTGCTGCTTTAAGGCTTTGTTCCCGAGTTTTTTTCAGACTGGTGGCGAAAACTCAAATATTTTTAACCAAAAGTTTTGAAAAAAATGTGAGTCAATGTGCAATCACACGATGCACAATACTCTGGACGCGTTTTTTTAAATAATGTACCATTCGCCAGCAAAAAAAATTATTTCCTTCGTTTTTGCTTATTTTCACGACGAAAAACGTGGTAATTTGGGTAATGAAATCTAAAAAACCATTCAGTATAATTCTAAAAAAAAAAAAAAAAAAAAAAAAAAAAAAAAAAAAAAAAAAAAAAAAAAAAAAAAAAAAAAAAAAAAAAAAAAAAAAAAAAAAAAAAAAAAAAAAAAAAAAAAAAAAAAAAAAAAAAAAAAAAAA
>PNEQ01069183.1:0-72389 GCA_003012365.1 Medauroidea extradentata | reverse complement strand
GTAGCTACGCGAGTTCTCGTAAAATTTAACAATAGGCGGAGTTCTGTCAGATCATTGCCGTCACATAGGTAGAAAGGCGTGCCTAATCAACTCTTAAATAATAGTTTGTAAATTTGCCACACGTGTGTATAGGAGCGCTAAGAATGTAGGTATAATAGAATTGTTTCCCAGACATCCATGGTAACACTCCTTAACATTAAAAGAAAACAGTCAAATGTATAGTAAAGTTACCAGACTTGTATTGTAACAAGTGTAAAAGTTTGCATATTTACAAGGCGGAAGTATGATAACTGCCCCGTATTGTGTTTAGGTTAATTACTCCCTAAACATCTTAGGAAAATATTTTACAGTGTACACAGTAACGTTAGACTGCCACTACATACAGAGTGTATCACCTGTGAGTCGTCAGGTACATTAGCACTAGTGTTATTGCGTGTAGCGACATTTTGTTTTCTGCTTTGTTTAGATAACGTCTGCCCAAAGAAATCGTGTTGTCATTTTGACGTCCCGATTATTGGCAAAACTCCATTTTTCAACTAGGCTTCGCTGGTTAAATCGTGTTGAAAATTTAGTTTTATTTCGGCAATCGATATGGTGACCCGACATTAGTGCGTAGCGACAAGTAGTTTACGGAATTTTTACGAAACGTAACTAAAAAATTAAAAGTGATTCTGTATTTTTTTTTTTGCAATTAGCGACTTAGAAGCACGTAAATGTGACGTCGGGTACCTAAAGACCCATATATATATATATATATATATATATATATATATATATATATATATATATATATATATAATTATTTAATAAAATTAGGGACACAAAAAATTCACTTTTTCTTTTGGGAACTAGCTATAATTCCAGCAACTGTAAGTTCGTGCCACTTTCGCAATTGGGCCGTGACTTCTGATACTTCCTGGAAATCGCTTAGCCAATAGTACAGAAGCAACTAAATGCAGGCTCATATCACTGCGTCATCGAGCAGCCAGTGAACTGATAATTAGGGCCCGGTAGTTTTCGCGTTGCCCCACTCTTTTTCAGTGTCTTACGTGCACACCTGCAGCTCAACTTCATGATTATTGGCAGAGTGTTTTTATGCAGAGTCGTTATTCATTTGACTGTCCCACTCAGTACACGGATAACTGTGACAACACGTCTGTGATTTGCGGGTTTAAACCTCCAGACGTTGTATGTTACGGCATCCAGTTACTGACCACAAAGCAGAGATGCAGGTGCGCACGTAAGGCAGTGAAACAAAGTGCTTCAAAAATCTTTTCGCGAAAACTACCGGCCCTACTGATAATATCTGCTTGAAAACATAGATGTTCTACACGTCATTGAACACGCGAATTTTCCCGGTCTTTATCAACCAATAATAGAAAGGCAGCTAAGTGCAGTGTTATACTCTGCTTCGTAAGATTTCACTAAAATTTGACAGCTTCCTATCAGTGATAAATAGGTACAGGAAGTTTTCGAAAAACGAGTTTTGCCTGACTTTGTTTCACTGTCTTACTTGCACATCTGCATATCTTCTTCGTGGTAAGTGATGGGTAGAGGTACGTAAATTTCGCATATACATTCCAGGTCAGGTTGAACGCCAATTATGTATACTTCATTGTCATGTCTGTGACTTGATGGCGGATGTTACGAAACGCGTTTGACTACTGCAAGCCAGTAGTAAATAAGGAAATAATGCGAAGTGCTATCGCTTGCTACCTGCTTGTACGGTTATAAGCCAATAGATAATCGATTGTGGCCAGTGGGTGTATAGGACTGATAAGTCTAGGCTGCTGCCAGATGAATCCGCGAAATTGACGTACTTCTAGCGATGGGATGTTTTAACTCTCAGTGTAGTGTCTTGGGTGTCTATCTACAAAATCACGGATGTGTTGTGTCGTAGGTAAGCTGAAACATGAAACCGCGGTCAGTGTAGAAGCTAGAGCACTCGGATTCCACAATGGAAATCACGGTTCGATTCCCGGAGATGTCCTGTCCCAGTTTGTCATGTAGTTTACGTGGCAGACGTTGCCGTTTTTTATAAGTACCGTTGCATTAGTGTAGAACCTCATTTTACGACTTACTTCATGGTAGGTAGATGCCTATTGGTGTTCATTGTGCTATGGAATAATTGTTTGTTGAAATGGCATCTAAGCACTTAACGATGTGTGTGAACAAGGATCCATGTAACTATTTTTCTGTATGTTTATTACTAGTAGCAGCTTACATTTGTAAATAAATCCTGTAATATTAGATAATCACGTTTTAGTCACTGGTTGTCAGTTATTGATACATTTTTGTACGAATCATATTTTTAATACGTGTATTGAACTAATGTGGCCTAGGATGATACATGGTAATAACATGCCAACGTTTTTTTTTTTTTTTTTTTTTTTCATTCGATCCAAGTTTACAATCATCTACTCTTGCGCCTCTAGTCACGAAGTTGTTACTTATCGAGCAAATAAGTGTACCAAGATAGTTGGGGGTCATTAATTCAACTGTGTGATCTGCAAGTGCGCCAACCTACTAACATCAAAGTTTAATGATTTCTAGCGAGGACATTCCACTTACAATCCATAAAAGTTTGCTGTAGTCGTTGTATATTTTTTGTGTCACTAGCGTCGCAAGTTTACCATCAATTTTGACATTAGAATTTAGGTAACAGTTTACGCCGATTTGTATCCTTTTAGAGAATCGCGAACTTCATTATTAGGCGTACAATTTCAAGTGCCTATGTTAAAATTCCCCGGCGGAGAGTATATTCAGTAGGAAACTTGTAATTGATGGAGTCATGGGCACAATTGATGTTAAACTAGCTTAAATATTGAACCAAATTGTACGAGTACGTGTATTTACGCATATGGAAATAAACTTTCAGACGTATTTCACATTAAAATCTATTTTACTGCTTCTTAAGTTGAAACGTATTTAAAGACAATTCAAACATGAAAATACATTTCAAAGCAATTGTTATAACAAACTGCTATAAAAATTGTAGCAACCATACTTCCGTACCCGAAAACTTTATACACAATAACATAAATTCACAAAGCTAGTCCAACATATGCGTTATTACTAGAGACGGGAAAAATTCACGGGATCACTGACATGTAGGCTAGCCTCCAAGAACATGTATGTATTCAAGCAGACATTATCTGCTCACTGGCTGCTCGATGACGCAGTGATATGAGCCTGCATTTAGTTGCTTCTGTACTATTGGCTAAGCGACTTACAGGAAGTATCAAATATGTCACGGCCCAATTGCGAAAGTGGTACGAATTTCAGCTTAGGGAAAAAAAACCAAATTTTTCAGATCTCTACTAATTATGAATGTGACACTAACATACAGACTTTTCAATTCTGACTTATGTCCAAACGAAAACGAGATATTTTAAGGCCCGTAACTGGAACCTTTCTGCAGTGATTAAATATAAATGCACTTGCTTATAAAAAGTGAAACAAGCATAATTTTGACAATTACCTAGGACCGCCTCTAAAGCGATCCGGGTTCAATCCCTAACGGGGTCGGTCCTTGGATTCTCGCATGTGGGATTTGTGCCGCACGATTCCCCTGGTCGGCTGGTTTTCTCCAAGATGTCCCGTTTCCCCCACCCCTTCATTCCATCCTGCTCAATACTTAACATTATGTCACCCCTCACCATTGCTGAACAAAAATTACTCCTGATCTAGCATTACGGGAATGTGGCGGAAGAAACATGGTTAACTCTTGCAGATTATTTTGCCTAAACGCTGATTGTCAACGTAACCATATGTATACAGGACAGTATTCAAATCAAATCTGCAGAGTTGTGATAAATTTTACATAAGATATAAATTATTTTTATATAAAATTAAAGTGAGCTTGGAATGTATACATAACAACACCTAAGTTAATAAATAAAATGCATTTAGTAATTTTATATTGGAACCATAAAAATGGGGGTTACTGTGTTACACTCAGAATATTAAATTTTTAAGTTATTTGAGTAAGATGTGAATAGTTATATTTTAATATTTCAAGCCACTCATTGAGACTATCCATTTTAATTTTAATTATTCTTACCAAACTACGACTAAATACACATTTTAAGTTAGGTGTCAACGAAGTAACCACACTTTACAGCACTGCGGTAGTGTCAGCAAGGGTGACTTTAGACACGTGAGGTGAATGTGGAACATAAAACACAATTATTTTAGCAATTATGGCAACATTGAATAAAGCAATTTTGTTACGATGATTTCCAAATAGAAAAAAACCCAAACGGTATTTAACTAGTATTCACATTTGCCAACTATGGAAAAAAAAATAGTGTAAAAGTATCACAAATTTACCCTACGTGTCCAAAGTTACTCTCGCAAAATAAGGGTTGGTTTCTCTCTACGACGTGAACCCCCTTGGAGGAAACAAACGCTCCATATACCTGTCAGAACCCAGTACTCAAGTTCTCAGCGTGGAAACTCAACGCATGAGGGGGTTGACGCACGGTCCCAATCGATACCACCTCCACGGCTCGCTGATAATTGTATTAATTAACGCTCTTGGCGCAAACAAGAAACGCTCTATTGTGATGAGAGGAGTGTTTAGGGGAGGGAGAGGGGTTGACGAAACACCCCAACCCGTCCCCCGCACCTGTAATACTCTAGGAACAGCGCGCGCCGATCCGTCGACAGCTAACGATGATGATGCCGCGAACAGCGCGCCTCGGTCCGGACGGGCGCACGCGAGCGCTTCACCGACCAGGCACGCGGCAATATCATCGCGAAGCTCGACGTAGACTCAGCTCAGGAACTCCTCGTCTGTCGATGTGCTAAGGACCACGTTAGACGCTCCGCCAGGCTGACGCGTCTAGCTTCACGCTACGTTTGTGGAATGCTCATTATAACTTGGCAGTTTCCAAGTCCGAACAACCCGGGCGGTGTGTAGAGCTTTGGCCGTCACCAGATACCAGAAAACTTCTCAACGCCCGTGACTTGACATCAGCTTAGGAGTAGCATTCAAATAACGATACGCATGTTTACATCTATTTAAATTTCTCTACTACTTGTTAAAGCATATTTTCTTGTGAACACTAAAGTTATTTTGGACATACGCCTTGGCAGGTGAATGTTGCCGTGTTTCAGAAAATTCTACAATAAAACAAAAAATAAAGGAAGAAAATCCAGTAAGCCGTAGCTAACAGACATAAAACCTACAGATAATTCCTGACAGCATTTAGTCATATCCCAGAAGACGACACAAGGACAAGAACAGATATAAACAAACACGAAATTAATTCCTAAGTGTAATATATAGTCGACTGGAGAAGGACGACAAAAAAAAAAAAAGACCGAAGAAAAAATAATGAAAAATCCAAACAAAATAGGGGTATGCGAAAAAGGCACCAAATGGATGAACGACGACAGCACAAATAACGAGAGACACGACTGGATGTGAACACAGACAAGACTCAACACAGGCAAAAACAGACGGGAAATCGTAGGATTCTCAAGACAACAGATACGACGTTTCGGGAACTGGTATATGTTCCCTTCTTCAAGCACATGTGCAGACTGAGGAACTCCTGAAACTGGCTGTGGCGTCCATTTTTTTTATAAATGAGTATTTTTGCGGTCATGTTTAGGTATGAGAATCTAAACGCAGTATATTTTGTAAAAAAAAAAAAAAAAAAAGGCACGCCTGCATAATAAACTGGTGACCGTGTGATTGTGTGAGTGAGACACGGCGCCAAGGGCGATGTTGACCGGCTCATCTGGTGCGGTATCGCCTCTACCGCAAGACACTGAAACGGCGTGCAGTGGTATTGTAGAACACTCGCCATGACTGACACTTTCAGTGCTGACCCCATCTGTTTATTGTTGGAAAGGTTTGAGTAAAGTCCAACACCCTTTTTTTTACCGTTATTTCACATGAATCCCGTGAGTAGTTGTTTAGATATAATAGATAGAAAAAGCCGTTTCTAGCCGTTTTGAGGGGCTCCGAAATGATCTTTCTACATAACGTAATGTTTTGAAACGACCATTCCGAAATCGTTTGAAGCGTTTGTTCTTTTCGTAAATGCAAACATTAGAAACACGTTGAGAAGTTTCTTAGAAAAAAGTCTTCTGCTAGCACGCTGCGACGCCGTTGTCTAGTAACCTATGGTCTCATAGACTTGAGTTGTCGACAAGATAACAGAAAGTCGGTAAAGTGACTTGCGCCTACAGACGGGTGATGCATGATGCGAGTTTGCGTCGTCCTACCGCTTCCGCGCTTCACAGCCTCGAACATGCAAAATACATCCACCCAGGTATGAATCTTAAGTCAGTAAAATTTTGATAGTAACCGAAACTTTGAAGTTTTTTTGTAAATTTAATTTGCAGAATAGAATAAATGTACGTGTTATTTCTTCATATGCTGTATATTAGACACGGAGAGGATTATTTGTAAAAAAGAAGAGCAAAGTTGAAACTTATAATGATCTAAATGTCAGTGGTATTTTCGAGCAGAAGAAAAACAGCACTGCTACAATATTGCGGATATATGAAGTGTGCCAGCTTTAAAAATAACATAAAATAAATAAATAAAGCTTATCGGGGACATTGCTCTTGCATGTCATTGGCGCTTATTTAAGTCTGATAATTATAATTTTTTGTTGTTTGGCACATAGGTCAATGAGAATTTTAACTCTACTGTACAACTTAATAATAGACTTTTAGTTCAAAGATAAATTAACGTGTTTGTTTTAGTAGCCTCAACGTATTTAGCAACATAGTATGTTAGTAAAAATTACTTTCTTACAATTTTGACAAACAATATGCATAAACTCACTGTTTTCTGTGTTGAATTAAATTTCAGTAAAGTTTTACTGACGTCAGTACTACTTATAAAAATTTCTAGTGCTTCATTAACATGAATCTCTTCACTTCAAACACAAATTCAAACAGCTTCAAGGCAATATCAAGCTAAGCCCACACAAACACGTCTACCGACTAAATGGACGAAGAATACTTTTCTTCCATAAAACTATAAATTATTACTGGAAATGCAGTCTTTACAATTTTTTTTAAGAGAAACGCGATAAAATGTTAAAGGTTCATCCTGTCCGCGGCTATTCTTTAGTGTTACACTCTAGGAACACACTGACAGGCCGACTGTTACTTACTTGCGACCTAACATTATCGTCTTTACGCACAAGGAGCTCGACTGACGAGCAGCCTTCTCTTGAGGGAGAAATCTACTGAAATTGGTAAACCAGTATATTACGGTCGAATAACTGTAATTAGTGTGTTATCACTCCTAAAGATATCTGTAATGTTTTTGTATAGGAAGTTTAAAATTTGAAGCGGTCTCCGAAAAGTACCGTTTGCAGACATTCTTAACACATTTTTGCTAACTTTATTTTTGCCTGTTTGTTTGGCAAATATTGTTACAATGTCGTCCCGCCCGTACAGTGTATTTATAAAGGGTTTACTTAACACGCTTCCTAAACTGTTTGTCTGTTCGGTACAAATTTTACAATTGATTTTAAAGTAACTTCCCGATGAGCTAATGACGTGAAACACTTAACATATCTTATAACTGGATTACAACGCAATACAAGAAAGGAAAAATGAAATGTATATGTTATTTTATTAAAATATAATAACATTAAACATACCAAATTAAACTAAATTCCCTATGAGCTATAGATTTGAAACTTTGAACATGTCTCAGAACAGATTGCAAAATTTTACACCCACAAAACTAAAAATCAGAAAATAATATTTAAATATTTTTTTACTAAATACTTTTTTTATAACAGGCATAAAAGTAACTATAAAATATTTAATGATATCAACATACTTGTAAAATGTAAAACGAACAAATCGTGGGGCGCATGTAACAGATAAGTTATGCTTGAATAGTTCACCTATGTCTCTGACAATAAATATTACTGCATTTCAAATAGGCCTATATATGAACTATCGCGTGAGTTATTTCAGCGACAGTTACTCTCAGCGGTCATTGCTGTCTTCTTTGAAATGCTATCGACTTTTTTAATAGGTGAAACTATTTTATTATTTTAGTCCGTTTTAAAGACGTGTTTAACTAAAAAAAATTCCGTATTTTGGTTCTCAGAGAATACATTTAAAAAATTTAAATTTAAAATAGAAACTAGCTTTTGGATATTTTACGATTTCTAAACGCTATGTGGACGTTTTCGAACAATTTCAAGGTTAGCACGGGTAGAGTAAAATTTTAACCTGAGTCGCTAAAGTGGTAGTAAAGTTTATTTGTATATAAAAATTTAATTCCGTTACTTTGTTACATCCAGTTAACCACGATGACTAACGTCAAGAAATCAAACATTCTGGCCTCGTAATAGACAAAACCTAGTTTTCTCTATCAGGTAACTTTCTTTTCTGTAAAAATGTCCTCTGACGTTGGCGACATAGTTAGGAGATACCCTTGATTTGAATTTTTTTTTTTTTTTTTTTAAGTTCTGTGCTGGAATTTACTGTTTACGGAGAAAGAATTTTCTTAAGTTTTGTTCGTGGTGGTAAGAGTATGAAATCCACATTTTGATAAGGATTATTTTGCGTTCTCCGAGGTACAGGGTCAAATTTCGCACATTCAAGGAAAGACTACATTATTAAAAACAAAACTTAATTTAACACGCGGAAAATGTTTAATGTTCCCGGACGTTTCATACGCTAAGTTTCTGGTAGTTGATGAGCTCATACAGAAACTTAGCCTGTGTTCTCTTCCTGTTGACATTCCACGCTTCATCAAGTTTATTTCACTGTCATAGGATTTTTACTGTTTATTTTATACAGTAACTTCCCACGCGGAATGAAAAAGAATTATTCATCAATATTAGGTCTGCTTAGCCATGCAGAATAAGGTTAATTTAACAAAACATTAACTAGTAGTATTTTTTCAATAATTTCTGAAGCATATCAGTATCCGAAACTAAAAATATTAAAACTGCCCATCATTATACGGAAACATGTGTATATATTAGCAGTTATATTTAAAAATTCATAATAAAGATCATTTATACGTACGCATTAAATGCTTCTATAGATTTTAAATGAAGTAATGAGATATGCATATAGATAATCTGTGAGAGTACCTTTTCTCCAATGAATTGAAAGTTTCTGGGTATATTAACCTTTGGAACATTATTCATGATCTTAAGCACTACTCTAAATAACACGGAGGACAATGTTTATTGCTCCTAAAGTTACTAACGTGACAAAAGAGTGATGTTCAAATCTTAACATAATTGTGACAATTGTTAACATTTCAGAAAATAGTTTATATGGCCTGTAACGTACAGGAACTCTACCAGTTATCTGGTACAAACTAGGGACTTCTCAGGTTCTTTTTAATAACCGTTATTTAGGATCGTTCCACGAATTCGCTCAGCAGACTGCGAGCAAATAATGACGCAACGTTACGACGGATAACATGATTGGGAAGTAGGGCGTCCCGACGTTGCTTGTCGAATCTCTCTAATACCCCCCATCCCCCTCTTCCGTACTTGTGCTTCTTCACCCACGCAGCTTTGTCGGCCGCAGTTTTGGGCGGGATCGCCTGGTTTGGTTCGCTTTTGATTCGACTGACTCTGCCTGTAGTTGTGCCCGCACGCCCTCCTCGTCAGGCTCCTGGGCTCCCTCTAGTCAGATAGCAGTTGAAGTGAGGCATGCTAGGGGAGAGATAGTCCCTTTGAGAACTGTTGGTCCGTACTGGTTACACCTTTCTTTGTTCCATTAGCAGCTCGAGAGGACTGCAAACAATGGCGGGTCGGCAAACGTCGCTAACTCTTTTCGCTGATACTGAATATATCTCTCACTCCCTCTCTCTATACTACTTCCTCTTCCCTTCATTGTCTCGTAGGGACTGGCTTGATACTATGAATGTGTACTTAAAGGTGTCCATGGTAACCTTACAATGGGTTTGCATTAGCCAAATTTGCCCTTGTACTTAAAATCTTGATACGTATTTTTTTTACATTAGTAAAAAAACTAAGAACTTTCGTAATGGAATGATTTGAAAAAATTCAACACTTCTAGCGTCCCTACAGTGCACATTTCTATGTAAGTTATTTGCAAAATAATACACCGTTCGCTCGCAAAAAAATTGTTATGCTTAATTTTTACTTATTTTCATAACAAACTTGGTGATACTTTGGGTGCAAATATCAGAAAAACTACTAGGTATATTGCTACTTAAAAAATTAGGTACGAATTATTACATCTTTGTGACAATTTTATACAGGGGATTCTTTGATGTGAACATTGTCGTGCTTTAAAATAATTTTTTTCAAAATCACTGTTTAGCTGCCAGACGTGGCCCTAAGATGTAGTGTCAACGAGCATGCTAAATCATTTCTTTTTTTTTTATGACAGGATATTTTGTCATCCTAAGAAGGCATGCGTTTTAAAATGTGCAAATTAGGATCACTCAAAACTGGGAGAGTGTGGTCATAGCTTATCAAAAAATAAGTACTATTTTTTTCTTTTATTTCTTTATTAAGATAATTCCTTTGGGTGTAATGCTGCCCTGAAATTCGACAGCAAATATTTACTCGAAAAATTACAATATTATGCACATAGCTAATTACCTTATTTTGTATTACACGTTATTTTGTACTGATAAAGAGTTATGATTAAACAACCAAAATATTGTAAAATTTATGATAAAATGTTGCTCTCATCATTTATTCAAAATCTAATAATTTGCAATAACATTATGTTTAAAAATTACTCGTATAAACATAAATATAGTGGAGCCTTGATAAAAAGTCGTTCCTCCGAAGTTACAAAACGGGCAACATACAGCATTTAACTGTTCTACATGAGATATATATTAACTGTGTGTATACACAGTCTGTTCACTATTTTTTTCTCTACCAACCAACTCCTATAAATTCGCCACTTGTAAATGTCATAACAGTGTAAGTAAAACCGCAAAAAACATATTTCTCAATACACAGATTTACGTCTGAACCCATGGTAATTTTTTTTATTATTTACCTTTACAGCACTGTCTTTGAATATTTGATGGCATGGGAACAGCCTGGTGAGAGATAAAAAATGTCCAGGTAGGAAAAGAGCATTACATTTTTGTGAGCATTTTAATGAATCAACGATTATAGAATATAAAAAAGCGCACAGCCTTGCGTTCCTGCAGAACCATGATGGGCTCAGACCCGCGAAACCACTAATTGGAAACCAGAAAGACGTAATCCTGTTCGCTGCGACTGAGCTGAGAAATTAGTGGCCGTTCACCGCGTGAGTGATTCCTCCACATCGGCCCGACTCAAGAGCAATATGGCTGGCGTATTAATCAAGCGGCATCTGTTTCTTACCCGGCTGAAGTCGCGACCCAGGATGATCCAGTACCGGGAAAATCCTAAAATCCCTCAGCCCTGCGCCTGCATCTGTTTTTACTTTGTCCCGGCTGTGACGCGGCGGGGGAGACAGCCAGACGGGTTTAGTGAGATGCAAGGAGATGAAATCGAGGGTTGTCGCGACGGAAATAGATAAGGGGCGTAAAGGGAGAGGCGAGAGGTACGAAAAAAAAAGAAGAAGGAACAGGTTACTGCCGCATCTGTTTTCTGCCGTGAACGTGGTAAAAAATACGACTGCCGCGTTAGTGGAACGGTGAAGGCGCGTTTTTTCAGAGCCGGTAGCCTTAATTAAATACACCCTAATGGGCTGCAGACTTTAGGAAGAAAGATATTTAAGACCTTCTAAGGAGTTGTTTCCAGCACGGTACTCTTCATTCAGTTACAAAGAAATAAAGCCCGAGTATTTATAACGGAAGGGTTTCATGGGTCCCACAGACTGCATTTTTAAATAACTTACGCTCAAATAAATTTACCGACTTAAATTTATAATGTTAAAATGTCAGCAGTTTTTACAATTGCGGGAGTATACAAATTAAGACTAAAAAACAATGGATAGAAATAGAGTGTTGTTACTTATGATTCATGTGTTGCACAGAAACAAATTTCAAGCATGATTAAAACACGTATGATGAGCTGAAAACTGTTTTCTACTTTTGGGAGTGATTAACAGAAACGTTATAAAAATATATTTTGGCTAAAAATTCTGTACATGTTCCCAAGTGTTAGTTTTGCTGTACGAGCTGAATAATTGGATAAATATGAGAAGAAATCACACATCAGCAAGGTTTGTAATCGCAATACATATCAATCTAGAAGAGGCTGGCATTCATTAGCCGACCATCCTGATTTCGATTTTCCATGGTTTCCCGAAATCGCTCCAGGCTGTTGCTAGGAAGGTTCATTAATGGTGTTCAAGTGTGATAACGTCATAATTTTATATTTATATGCAATAATCTTAGTGTTTTAAATGATACTTCTGAGTGCAGTTTCCTTTTACGAAACAATTTTAGCTGGCATAGATTTCTCATAACTATGCGTCAAAGTCAAAATTTGCATGTTCTATTGCAATGCAAATAGTGAAAACCAATTGGCGTACGTGCGTGAAATAATTCACAGTGAAATAACATACTACGAGCTTCGTAATGAAACATTTAAAAATTCCTGCGAACTGATTTTGTATTTTAAAAAAAAAACATTTTTTCTGCACTTTTGCGACTTATTTTAATTAAAAACATTACGTTGTGGGCAATGTATTGTTTTATTGCATAGCTCATGGGATGTAAATAATTCATGAATTATTTTGTTTAAGTAGGTTGATTGGTTTTCGCTAGTTGCTTGACAGCGTAACAAGCAAATTTTGACTTTGACACCCCGTTATGAGAAAATTATGAGAGCTAAAATTGTTTCGTAAGAGTAAAATGTACTCATAAGTATCGTTTACCAAACTAATAATATTTCATAAAAATATAAAATTATGATTTTATCACACTTGAACACCTTTACAGGAAGGGGGTGGAAAGTAAAGATGTCGAGCAAATGACTGGAATAATCAATCCAGGATAAAATATAAATTATTACTCATCATAATTCAATTGGACTGTTCTGGCTGAGGGAATATTTGATTAGTGGACGTATGTGTGTACAATACTAGTCAGTAGTATGATTATATGCTTTGTTTTCAAGTTAAAATTTAAAAACCCTTTTTTTTACAGAAAAGTAGGGGTTCAAAACATAAAAATGGAAAACTTTAATTTTTATATTCATCCATACAATCATATCCAGAGCTCTACAACTTAATTTTATACAGACTAATATCTTAATTTAGAAAGTATTTTAAGTACAACAATTATGTTCTAGCTAAAATTAGAAAATTATTGAAGTAATTAAAGACCGGTATATACTATTGTACTGATGGCTATAAAATTAAAAGTTAAGTATGAATTTTTATAGGTTTTCAGGTTTCAAGGCCAAATTTTTCTAAATAACTTTTTTTTTTAATTTGTTACGTGAAAACGAAGCACGCTATTGACTAATATTGTATAATTGGACATCCACAAATAAAATATCTAGTCAGCAAAAAAGTATTGGTCGAATTATTATGAGAAGTTCCGATTTTATTCCCAACTAGCTGATACCCGCAACTTCGTTTATGGGATTTTAAATTTAATGCAATAACATTTCTGAAACAAAAGTATTTAAAAAGTCCTAACTGGTGCAAATTGACGACAAGGATCATTAATGTCCGTTTTAGAAACTTTCTTAAAGAGAATATTGTTTCACTAAATTTTTATGGGTATTCCGTCAGCCACAGTACCCCAATTTGCCTCCTGCTTTCCCCAAAGTATAATCTTTTTTGGTAGAAACTTTCGCTGGTGCACAAACAACTCAGCAAAATTTTTATATTTTTATTTAGTAAAATAATTTTTTTTCGGGAACTCTGTCCTGCCCCTACATCCCAATTTAACCCCCTCCATCTAAAACTTGGGGGTTTATTTTAGAAGAATCCTTTGCGAAAGCACGTACAGTTCACCGTATCGTGTTCTGCTTCTCTAATCCGTTTTGTCCTGCTTCCCAATTTTTTTTTTTCGTAAAAACCTTCCTGAACGCAAAGCACATTAGAACGAAGTTCATTTTTTCACTAAATTTTGTTAGTATCCTGTTTTATTCCTCCGCCTCGTTTTGACCTCCCCCACTCAAATTATTTTTGCAGAAATCTTTGTGGGTGCGCGCATTACTCACCGAAATTCCAACGCAATCGGATGACTGGTATAAAACCGCATGGCAAGACGAACAAAAAATTATGTTGATGATGTAAGCTGACATCCCGCCCGCGGCAGTTTACCCGCGTGTATATTACTCGTAGCAGCGAATATTTCTTTCAATTTAAGTACTTCTTCACCTCTTTGTACGCCAGATAAGTACAGTAGCTCGGCCGTCAAGTGTTCGAATAACCAAGCAGCAGGTTGACTTTAATGTGCAAGACTAAGTAGCTATATATGCCCATCTGGAAAACTGTCCTACGTTTATTCCTACCACTCTTAATTACTGCCCCGGACCTTATTTATAAACATATCAAAACAGACCATGAATATGAGAGAGTATTCGGACGTTCTAATTGCACACGTGGTATGATGACTAATTTAACTAGAGAATGGCCATTGACGACAGTACCCTCAATACATACCGTCGGAAGTTAATCGTAAATACTTAAAATATTAAGTCACTAAGCACTTCAAGGTTAAATTACAATACGTAGTGATACAAAATTGCAGCATGTTAACTCCCTTATAAATTATTTCTCTATAGCCGTGTTTGTTTTTTCTAACCGTCGTCTTTGAAATGTTTACAAAGACTACGTTTATCCCCTGGTAATTGAGAGTTTTTTTTCTGTATAAAAACTGATATATTATTTTTCGTGTTTACGTCAGCATCATTCTGAAGAAAATAACATATCTGTATCGCAACTGGTTACACTAGATATTATCATGGGGTAAATGAAAAAAGCAATTTGCGCTAATCCACAACTTCAATTATCTAATTTCGCGAAATGTAAATATTGCATGTTTAACATTTGTATATGTATCTAACGTAGGTGGAAATCACGACGATAACCCATTGAGTTGAAGCTTAATCGACGATTCATTAAAAAACATTTCATTCCTTCACAGCCCTGAGAGTTCGAATTTATAAAAGTTATGAAATTTGTTTACGAGTATTTACGTATTCATCATCATACCGCAAAAAGCAACTCTACATCTCGACGGGTTCAATAGCAATGAAGCATTTCTTTAAAATACATCCCTTTCCTTTTAACTTCCTTTGGATTCGAATTTCGGAAGGAAAAAACAGTTATAGGCAGTAAAGGCTGTCACATTTAAATTGGAACCGTGTCGATATAGAAGATTAATTAAAAACATTTTTTATCCCGTTTAACGACTTTGAGCCATTTAGGTGTCAAATTTCCAAAAATTTATAAACTGAAATTCAAGTATTTAGGTAGCATAATCTTAAAAATAATAGCGTCGGTATCTAAAATTTCAGTGGTTTCGAAAAAAATCCTAAAACTACGTTTTGCATATTTACATAAACATAATTTTGAAGTGAAATGCAACTCTGTATCCCGAAGGGTTCGTTTGATATGGATACTTAATCGAAAATACATTTCAAGTATTTTACCCCCTTAAAGATTGAATTTAGAACAACTCTCATGCATTTTTGTGAATGATCGTTAAAGAAAAGTCACCACGATAGGCCGTCGGATTCGAGCTATTTAAACGAATCTTATAAATCACATTTCACCCCTTTTCACCCCTTTAGGGGGCGAGTTTCTTAGTGCTCGCCTACGACCTGAGGGGAACCCACCTAAAAATTTCACGTTTCTAGTTTTAGTGATTTGGGGTGCAGTTTGTTATGTCAATCAGTCAATAAGTCACTCATTCGCGTGACATATTAGCTATTCATTCCCCTTAACATAGGCAACTCCTGGTTTACATTCTTGTGTTAAGTTGTATGTCATCGTTACTAAAGATAGTACAATTAATATATTCATGGAGGTCGAGCAGCTTTACATAACTACAGTGTCGCGTATTTAGGCAACAAGATTATGCTTTAAAAAATGTTCTCGCTCTGCCAAACAAGCAGCAACAACACGGAGTTGAGTGGCTGACTGTTATCATACCCCATAATTATCGCGTGTGAGTCGTAAAGTGGCAAGAACACGCCAGACACTTCGGCGCTAGTGCAAACTTCACGAGGCATAGCGTTTAACCAGCTAACTATGTATTCTCCGGGAACATTGTTTTCATCGCTGTAGTTGCGAGTGCACTGTGACGACACACAAACTTTGCAACATGTTTTTATTTATCCTCTGTGCAACGAACGCCCGTCGCAGAGCATGTTATGTTTCACCGCAAGTTCCACAAGTGCTGGCAAGCATGTTTCACGCGGTATGTGCGTAGGAGTTTGATCCGCTGAAGTGTATAGCAGATGCTGCGAAATTGTGATGTTGCTGCAACACAACGTGTGATGACACAAATTATGAACGATGTTTTAGGAACTCATGTTACTTGAAATGTCGGGTTTTCTGTCAAATTAGCAAAAACTATTCATTAAAACGTAAGGTTTATTTACATTCGCAAATCGCAATAGATGTCCTAGCCATGAAATATGAAATTAATAAAAATTGACTGGATAAAATGTTTGTTTAATAATTTTAAAGCCACATGTGAAATACGTTTTTCAACTGTTTTGTTTCTCCAACCTGAAAATTTCGAAATTGCAACACATAGTCAGCAGATTGGTTATCATATTACTTACTGAATAGTTCTGGGTTTGAAAGCTGTCCACCTATTTTTTTTTGTGTAAGAACTGCAATATATTTTACTTAATTTATATATATTTCAACAGATGTCAATTTTTCTACAAGCATTTGAAAACAGTTCGGAAAAGTAGCGAGAAAAATACAGTTGAAATATCTTGTAAGTAACGCCTCATATGAAATTGTTAATCATCTGGAATTCAAAAGTTATCCTAACGCTAAATTAAAAGGCCTGCATGTACGATAAAAAATAACACAGCGGTCGTCGATTGCTCTAAAAATATCGGCAATACTATCGCACGCTTCCCCGGGAGAAGGGGGAAAAAATGCCGTCGAAGATGAAGCGGCCTTTCTTTGTTTATGTCCGTAAATAACGGCGAAGGCAATTTATGGGCTATTAACCTAGGAGCCGAACTAAAACTGGCTCCTGTAAAACCGTGTGTTATGTCGGGGGAGGCGTAACATTGTTATACTCGGCTTGAGTAAGCTTCCGTTGGTCGCCAAAACTGTTGTGGTTGTGAGGGTAGGGCTGAAGGCAGGATAGTAGTAAAACACTTCGGTACTCTTGTTTGAGTAAACCACTTCCTGCGAAGCTGGTCCGTGATTAAAACAATTTAGGGGATAAATCTTTGGCCGCTGCTTGTTGAACGGAAACAGAAGCATGCGTCTCGCGAATCCTGCAGTCGGGTTTACAGAAGTGAGTTAATTCCGAACCAGCGCGCGTAATAACCGTATAATAAAGTTGAAGTTCGTGGAGTAGGCCTAAAACATTTTACATGCGTGAAGGTACGCAGACCCGTGATAATTTTGATTACTTAACGTTTCCATTGCAAGGCATTTATAATTGTTTTTCAAAACAGCTTCATGGAGTTTTAATGTTTTGTTGTTAATCAGTTTATTATGAACATATAATGTCTGCAGAGGTGGTGTCAGCAAGGAATTAATTTTAAAACTGATCTTGGATACACAAAAGTTAAAACCAAAATTTTAAAACTATATTGTTCCTAACAGTACATATGATAAATATATTTTTATTTTTCATATGCGATTAAATAATTAATAAGTTCGTCAATACAACAAAATAATTACTTGGATATCGCAGAATAGGGCTAACTTTGTCCGAAGCTAATAAAAACGGTTACATTAATATTATTATTTTTACTATGCATGTTTTGAAGTGTCTATAAAAGTTAGAAATATAAGGAAATACACAATTTAAAAATATACTCACATACGTAGGCCTATTTTTTTATGCAATGAGTTTATACTGAGCATATAAAAACCGCGTCTAAATTTGCATGATAAAGAAAAAGCAAAATTTCTTGTAGCAAAACATTTTGAACTACAGCTTTCTTAATGCCAGTCCAACCTTCTGTCATGTGATGTAGCAAGCATGTTAGGTGACATGCTTTGTCATGAATTTTTCATTGATTCTATAGTAAACAAAAAAATATATGGACGTTAATTACCGTGTGAGGTAAACGTCGCACGTTTTCTTAATTTGTGAAGTTGTGACAGTATGGAATAAATCATTTAGCTATGAGAGTTTTTTGTTTCACTAAAAGTGTCCTTTAAAAGTTTTCAGCCCATTTTTGTACTTAACGTGAGAATTAATTTTCATTACAATAATTTTAAAAATATGTTCCTTATTACGGAATGGATATGGGCGGGAAGACAACATATTTAGGAGAAATGCCTCTTAATTTTAATTGCCAGAACGAAGTACATATTTTAAATGTATTAATTACATACTTCTTTATAAATAATTATGACATTTACTTTTATGTTTACCTATAAAGACACAAAAATGTCCATGTAAAATCGTAATTACTTAAAATTGGTGATTACAAATATTTACCGTAAATAAGGGTGACTTTGTTCGCGTGAGGTGGCATTGGGATTCTTTATACAACTTTTATTTTCCATTGTTGTCAATTGTGAGTAAATATTAATTAAATTTCATGTGGATATTTAATACTCATAATTTACACCAAATAAATGTATTATTTCAGGACTACCACGCATGCGAAAAAGTCCTAAAGTCGTACTCATATTCAGATATCCCCGAAATGCAGTCATTTTTTTGTAATTTTTTTGTCTTACGAGAATTTATTATGTTAAATGGGAACCAAAGTTAAAATCTCTGTGTTTCAAACAAAAAGTAAATTCTTGGAAGATAACCGACGTGCATTTAACGATTTCATTGAAACTCTATTTACAAACAGATTTATCACGAAATTGCTTGCAAAGGTTATTTTATAAAATTGTAATGTATTCTCATTCTAAAATAACAAGTATTATTTTAATAACTGAAACCAAGTTCCTGGCGTTAGTTAAAATTTTTGTAAACTTACATCAGTTGAAACCTTCAAATGCCGATTTTTTTTAAATATTCCATTACTTCTTTCTTCACACTTATTTAGTGGAAATGTTTATTGTAGTACAGAGCTTAAAAGTTTTAAATTTTCATACGGCAATAAATATGTAAGAAGTTTGTTCTTTCGGTTATGGTGCAATATTTTCACTATAATCTTCAAAGTAGGAGACAGTTATTGTTTGATTATAACTTATTATAATTGTTTAATATGCAATATAACGTAAATACTTTTGTATTGTACATATCCCTAAGTTTGTGTAGTTTTTTACTAATGCACATTTACAAACTATATTTAATTAAAATTTATTTTATTTCATTAATACCACAAGATTTAATATTTTAATGTAATTAGACTATAATACAGTAATGATACAAACTACGACATCTACCACATGTTCCCGCATTCTGGCAGGGTCACAGAGTGTATAGGTAAGGCCGGGGTGAAGGTTGGGCTGGCTGCTCGACTAGTGAGACGTTCTGTAGCCCTCCGGTCCGAAGGATGGATGAGGTGAGTTGAGTGTGTTTAAGCGACGGAATGAGAGGGGTTGGAAATACGGGAGTTTCCTGAAAACACGCAACTGCCGGCCAACAACAACGTCCGCCACGTTTCCCACATTCGAAAAATCTGGCACCGGTCCTGCCCGGGTTTGAACCCGAATCGCTTAGGTGGAGGCGAGAGGTGTAACTCATCGTACCTCGTAAATGTAAAAGGGCTGCGGATGGCACAATATCTAAGGCACTCGCATCTCACCAATGTGAACCGGATTCTATTCCCGACGGGGTTCAGCCCCCTGATTTACGCATGTGGGAATCGTGCCGGACGATACCGCTGGTCGGCTGGTTTTCTCGGTGATCTCCTGTTTCCCCAGCCCCATCAATCCGACGCTGCTCCATACTCACCTCATGCATCTCCACACCAGCGATAAATACTATATGTTGAGTGATGACCAAAATCTCATCACTTCTTCAGTCGTAATAAATTCAAACGTTTGTTAATGTACTCAGTAAGAATTCTGGATAAAATTATTTTGTGATACATCATGCGGCATTTTTTTTACATTCGCAAAAAACGGATAAGGTTTATACGTCCTTAAAGACCCATAGTCAGTGAAACTGTTGATCTTGGTTAAAGTCGCTGGGTACCTTTCAGTTCGCAGTTTTATATTTATATGGATATCTGACCAATTACTGAACGCTGCAAGGGAAAGAATTTTCACAGAGTCAAATATTTGTGATTAGTTTTTTTTTTGTATTTTTAACCACAATTATCATAATTTTGACGTTTTCTTTCAGTCACTGTAAGAAAAACTAAGACACATTGATGTAATTTTTAAGGGAAAATTCCTGCAAGCATCGCTATTTGAATATAGGTCTGTGATCTCTCCAGGAACATTTTTTTTTTCCCCTTTTCAAATGTGTCAAAAATAATTAATTTAAATGTGGCTAAATATGAGCTTTTACAACCATCAAATTTTTGTTTGTTGAATAAGCCAATTATGTCTTTATAAACTTTGGAAAGTAGTGTTTCGTTCTCATCATAGTGTCAGTTCGATGATTTGTTAGTTTTTCTCATAACGGCCGCACAAAAATGCCAAAATCGTGGCTGACTCCTTATTGTATTAAAAATATGAAACAAAAATTCTCTTTTATATCTGAAAATTTGCATTTGAATGTGTTCATATACTGAATATAATTCCATAAAAATTTAAAATAAAAAGCTGGAAAGTACACAATTTCCTGGAATGTACTTTAAAAAGCATTTATCAGAGCACGTATTTGGTTTTCATGTTACTTCAGCCGTCTAAATTCCCACATTTTCCCCTGGTTTATTCAGGTTTAGTGAGAAAGCAGGATCATTCGTTCCAATGAAAAAAGGAATTTCATGTAATGGAACGGATGGCGAATTTCGTAGAACGCTGCAAAGACGAGGTAGGGTATCCCAGCGAAATAAGAAGTTACTATCAAACAGGAAGGTTTCGTGGTGAAGGTTAATTTAGCATTCTTTTTAGTAGAACGTAGGAGACATTTCACAAAGTGAACTTTTTTTTTATCGGTTTATATATACACGCTTTCTGTCTTCATTTGTAATAACGGATAAGCCTTGTGCTGCTGTGAAGCTGAGTGTGATCGATTGCTAGCTCAGATGCGGATTTGCAAATGTGTCCCATGACTGATTAGTTTACTAATTGACGGGATTATTATTTATCTCGTATCCCGCTTCCGTCATACCTTGAAACGCTTTGAGCTTCGAAAATTAATAAGAACAATAAATTTCGCATTCGTTTTAAAACTGGGATTAGCAGTGAAAGGAATTCATCACATTCACTGCCACAAAAAAAATTTTAATTATTTTCAAGTGGTATTTTTAGGCGATGAAAATCTGATGAATTTCTCATAAATCTAACAATTCTGCAGGATGAATTATTTTAGATTTGTCAATAATAATTTTTATAAAACGATATTACTACATAAAAATTAATTTTTTTTTACAAATGTTTGACAATTGCTTGCCATTTTTCCTCTTGCGCTTGCAACATACCAAATAAGTTATAAAATGCAAACCCTAAATCGTTATCTGAATGCAAATTGGAACCAAAGTGGCATGACATACACTTCTATTAGTCTATTTCTCAATAGGAATAAATCTTTATATGCGGAGTTTTAGTGGAAATTTCTCGCTTTCTTATTTTGGAAATATTTTAATTAGTATTTCATTTTTCTCGTTACCATCTCGGTACTTCGCCCAAATTTCATACCATTAGATTATGTCTCGTATTTATTTTCAAAATTGTGGACTAAAGCGTTTCAGGAGCCAGTCAAACAATTTTGCCCTGAATTCGTTTGTTGGCAGTATGCGATGCGGTGAACAAACATATAAATAAACCCTCATTATTTTCGTGTTGTGTAAAATGAATAAATCTCGTAGGACCTAACTTACAAACCACAAGCTCGATTCCATGGAAAAATGTCCCACAGTTATTGATACGGCAGGCCATCTAAAACTGCATTAATAAAGTGTTTCATATCTCTCTTTCTTCAGTTCTAAAACCTCAAAATTTTGTTTACATGCAGTACCAACAGTAAGATTATTATCAACTTAAATTATCATGACTTTAAAATCTCGGGTTTTAGGCTGATTGGTTGCAGGAACCGATATTTCGCCGAACTTCGCATCTGGCACTGTTAGGATCTCGTAGACGACAACAGCAATCATCAATTTAATTTCTGTTCCCACGACCAATCAGACGAGGTTCCAGTCAACCCCCTAGCCAAGTACTTAAACGAATTAATGACATAGGCCTCGAAAGCCAAGTCATTCTAACATGTTTTAAGTTGCTCCGACTCTTACATTTCAAACGGCCGCAATACACACGTCTTTGTTTATGGGACAATATCTAAACGTTTTCGCCTGTTTCAACATGACCTTTCATTTTACACAGCGTCACAACTCACGTCTCTGAATCACTGCAGAGACAAATTCCCTTCTTGCTTTCCATGTCCAGGTGCTATTTTATGTCAGTTACGTCAAGTAAACGTACAATCATGCTCGAACTGCTCGGGGTTTTAACCTGGACCCATAATATGCATGTCAGAACAACAATAGTATTTTAGGGAGCTGGGGAGAAGGCAAGGCAGAACGGCAGGGTGGTGGTGGGGGCCATATATCGCTCCGCTTATCCCCACCACCAGCCGCATACCTGAGCCTTGCCTTCTCCTCAGCTCCGCACTATAAGTAAGATACCTGTATAGCACAAGAAGGGACTAACTACTTGTGCACGTAAAATGTCATCACACAAAATTTCGCCACTTAAATTTTCGTTTCCAATTTAACCCAGGATTCATATAGTGTAATTATTGTGCGTTTGTTTCTCGACTTCCTGTGTGTACACACACACACACACACTGGCAGTGCTTTGTTTGCGTGTATTACTCATAGCTCGAGACACTGGTAAATCGCGGTAAAAGTTGATTGTTTGCTAGGCTCCAACACGCTATGTATAACACTGAAGGTTTTGCACCTATATTGGCTATGGTTTAGAGGAAAGTTGCCTAATATGGGGAGGGTTCGTAATATGGGAGGTGCAGTTCCCAGTCAAGGAGATGCTGCAACCTACCGATGACAGGTGGAACTACTAGAGCTAGTGTGTAGTGCACTGGACTGACAGACTCGCCAACGTGAACAACCGCCATTGTGTTTTAGACGGAGTTGTTTGAATCTTGTGCATCGCAAAGTTTCTTCAGACTTATAAAGACTGATGTGTTGTTAACGGAAGGTGAGTAAATTAATCTGAATTAATATGCTATACACTGTATTGAAATATGTGTATTAAAACACTATATGACAAATTCCTGAATGCTGCAAACATCTGCTATGTAAACATATAACATGCTTATAATGAGAATGTGCCTATTATGGGGATAAACCTTATTCTCATTATGGGGCTTCCCATATTAGGATCCATTATTCGTATTTTTTTAATTGCTTACAAATTTTATATCTGTATTGTAATTATTATTATAGTATTTTAGTAAACATAGCATTTGGAGAGCAAAGCATCGCGTAACTAAGTGCGATCTGTACATAGTCAATATTGAAACAACTGTCTTTCAGAACCCAGCAGAAAATGTACCATTGTATATATATATATATATATATATATATATATATATATATATATAAAGATGTGTTCTGTGACATATTTTATCTACTCAAATATATTATGTAGCATTTTTGTAATGTTATGTGGTCTTTCCTTATGAACAAATTACGGCTTTGCTTTTTGAGCATTTTAATGCACAAAATTGTTTTCCAAAAATGATGTGACATTCAATCACATTCAATCAGATATATTTACCCAGTGGTTTCATCACTTCATACGCACTGTGAAACCAACCAAACGTAGATCCAGAGGTATTGATCATTGATGGTCATACAACACATACACACAACATTGCAGTTATTAACTTGGCAAGAGAAAACAATGTGTCAATAGTGTGTCTCCCTCCGCATTTCACACATAAAATGCAACCACTGGACCTGTGTTTCATGTCGTCTTTCAAGACTTGCTATTCTCAAGAAGTGGAGCAGTGGTTGAGAAACAATGTAGGGCGTGTGGTGACTATTTATCAAATAGGAGAATTGTTTGGGAGGGTTCAACTCAGAACAGCAACAGTTGAAAATGCAGTCAAAGGCTTTCAAAAAGGAGGAATTTATCCATATAATAGAAACATATTTCGCCCACATGACTTTGCCATCTTCGGAGAAATGTCTAGCACTCCTAACAATGTTTCATCCATTGCTACAGCTCAGAGCTTGCGGGAACCAGTAGTTTGTGATTCACCTATGCCTGCTTCTCCCACTGCTTCATCTTCTCTGAGCTTGCGGGAATCAGTAGCATGTGATTCACCTCTGCCACCTTCATCCGCTGCTTCGTCTTCTCAGTGCTTGCAGGAACCATCAACATGTGATTCACCTTTGCCACCTTCATCCACTGCTTCGTCTTCTCAAAGCTTGAGGGGACCAGCAACGCGTGATTCACCTGTCAGCTTCACCCACTTGTTCGTACCCTGGTCAATTCCCAGAGCGTTTAAAACCAGCTGATATAAACCCAATTCCAGTTTTACCATTACCACCAAACAAATCATCAAAGGGTGGCTCTGCACAAATAATAACAAGTTCACCCTTCAAACAAGGACTAGAAACTTCTCAAAAATTTAAAGCAAGAAGGCAAGAAAAGAAGACAAAAAGTGAGAAACGCAAGAAAAAGATCAGTTCAAAGAATTAACAGATAACCAAAAGAAATACCAAGAAATTTAAGCGTAGAAAAAAGTATTTAGAAGAGGATTCTTCAGATTCTGGTGACGAGAGCAACCTTTCTTTGCACAAGTCTGACGACGATATTAACGTTTATGATGTTGAAGGTGATGCGGAGTGCATGTTCTGTGCAGAACTATTCTCAGAAGACCATGAGGGAGAATCATGGATTCGGTGCAACAGTTGTTTCAAGTGGAGCCATACTGATTGTGCAGCAGCAGATGGGAAGGTTTTCGTGTGTGATTACTGCCAAATACGTAAATAACCACAACTGACATTAAAACTATGAGATATTGTGTTCAAACAGTCAGAAAATACAGTTTTATTTAAAAAGTTGACATTTTACTACTTAAATGCAAGTAAGTGTTCATTTTCTTGAGAATTGTATGACTTATGCATTAACCCAAGTGTTCTGTTTCAAAATGTAACAAAATAGTCTTATGTAAGTCATGATAAAACAACCTATTGTGTTAAAGCACGCATCTCCCCAAATTAGGACCAGTATGCTCCCAATTTGGGGAGTTAACGATTGTACACTTAAACCGACATGAGAATAAATTAATAATTAGAAAACAAATTCGGGGAATACATGTGTGTAAGTAATGTATCAGTATAAATATCACTTTGTTAAACTTATTCTTGTTGCAAAATATAACAAGTTATGAGACTTTAAACAAAACCCTCCCCATATTAGGCAACTTTCCTCTATATGAAGCACTATTCATCAAACCTAATTATAACTGTACAGTTTTAACTTAGAACGTGTGTGATTTGCCCCAAAACTGTTCACACTTTTCACGATTGAGATACTACAGTTTATTGGAGACTAGGTTAAATATTTTTGCAACTTTCCAGTGACTCTACTCATAGCAGATAATATTTACTTTAATTAAATAACCTCTTTAAGCACCAGATAGGTATTACAGTCATCAAGTGTTATGACGACAAATCTGCGATTTGAGTTAACTCTACAGCAGGATAAGTAGTTATAGTTGTCCACGCAAAAAACAGTCTTAAGTTTATCCCTGTCACTAACAGCGACTTCGCCTTGGCCATATTTATAGTCACATCAATGTTCACGTTGTGCGGTAATTACAGACTCTTTACTGTAAGAAGGTAATCGGGTGAAATACGTAGTTTACGTTGTATTAATACTGATTTCTCCCTAACTACAAACAACTGCGCCACAAAGCGTCGCAGTTATTCATGAAAATTAATTTAAAAATTAAATATTAGTTTTCTGAGCTCATAGAGCTGTAAAATGAAACCTCTGTATAATTTATTTCTTGTTGGTCGTACTGGTTTTCGGACCGTCAGCCTTGAAAGTTTATAATCTAAGTTTTCTTCTCAAGAATTAAGTTATCTTATAAAACAATAAACTTGCATTACTTTTATTTACTTACGTAACCATCATTTTGACGCGAACAACACCTCAATATCTCTATTGGTAATGGTAAGTTATCATAGGCTGACAGAAATCAAATGTTATGCCTTTTCACCTCTGTAGGTATCAAAATTAGAAAAATATTAACTTTACATCTTAAATAATTGTACAAATATCCAAATGATCTGAAAATCACGACGATAACCCTTTCAGTTGAAGCAAAATCAATCATTCATCAAAAATCAGATATCTCTCCTGTACAGTACTGAGAGTTCGAATTTTGAACAATCTTGAAAGATTTTTACGGTCATTTACGTAAACATCATCCTGAAGCAAAAACAAACTGGATATGTTAAGGGGTCCGATGTATATCCGATATTTATCTAAGGCACATTCCAGATAATTTCACATCGTTAGAGTCTGAATTTCGAAATACCCTTGTATCACATTTTAGACTATTTTATTGCTGTCTCTTGGATGTGAAAAACACGACAGTAGCCTGTTGGTTTCAAGATATATCGACGACTAATTATAAACAAATTTCATCTCTTTTCGCCCATTTTCACCTCCTTAGGTGGCGAATTCCGAAAATTCGTGAAATTACTTTTCAGGTATTTGAGTAATCATTAATCATAAACAATAATCACGTCGGCCTGTAAAAAGCAACGCGATCGATATATATCGATTTTGAATCGAAAACATATTTTACCCTATTTTTACCTCTTTGGGCCCAAATTCGGAAAATTTATTTCAACAGAATTTGGGATGTTTACAAAAGCATAAATCTGAAGCAAAGATCACTTTAATGTCTCGATTTGTTCAATAGATATGGAGAAATAATCGAAAACACATTTAACATATTTTCACCCCTTAATTAAAGAATTTCGAAACAAACGTCTTGGAGTCCTAGCATAAACATTTGTATACGTAAGCAATTGAAGTAAAAATCACGACGATACTCAGTTGTGTTTCAGTGATACAGGCGATTCATAAAAAAACAGTATTTTGGATATTTACGTAAGCATCAAACTTAAGCAAAGAGCACTTCGATTTCTCGATTGGTTCGACAAATATAGAGATACAATCGAAAATACATTTCACGTATTTTCACCCCCTTAATTATACAATTTCGAAACGTCTTGGTGATCTGTCATAAATTTGTATACGTAACCATTTGAAAGGGTAAAAAACCGACGATAATGGCCAATTGTGTTTCAGTGTTCCAGATGGTTCTTAAAAAAACATTTTGTCCATTTTTACTGCTTGGTAGTCGAATTTCAAAAAACCCTAAATCACCTTTTTGGGAATTTACGTAAGCAACATTTTTAAGTGAATACCAGCTCTCTATCCCGAAGGATTCGGTCGTTATTGATAGTTAAATGGAAACACATTTAAGGTATTTTCGCCCCCTTAAATATTGAATTTCGAAAAAACTTTAAATTGTCTAACATGCATTTTTATGTATGTGCTATTAATGTAAAAATCACGACGATAGGCCGTCGGGTTCGATCTCTACCGACGTTTCTTTGGAAATATATTTCACCCCTTTTCATCTCCTTAGATGTTGAATTTCGAAAAAAAAAACCCTTCTTAGTGCTCGCCTACGACCTGAGGGAAACCCACAAATAAAAAAACTTTATTAAAAATTTCTTATTTATAAGTTCAGTCGTTTGGGCTGCAGTTACATATGTCAGTCAGTCAATGTTCTCATATATATATATATATATATATATATATATATATATATATATATATATGACGTCAATAAAGAGGCGGTGATAGAGGCTCCCAAGACCTACCAAATTAACCAAATTTTGTATTATCCGATTCGCAACCATCTAAAAGTTATGAATTTTTTAAAGATAATTTGACTATACTCTACCCTGAGCTAAGCGTTTGCTGATGGTGGAAAAAGTAATGGTCCACGTAGAAGGCAATTTGTACACACCAAAAGTGATTAGTGTCGTCGTATTTAAAAACACATTTCACGTCGCTGAGAGTACAGCTTTGTGGAGTGAAATAATCACATACACAAAAGTTGTGCTTGGTTCTGAATGATGCCTCTAGTTTGCACGAGGTAAAAAAAATATCAATGAGTCACGTAAATGATCACCCGCACTTGGAGAAACTGCCCCGTATTATGGTCGATTAGTTACTAAAAACCATGCATGTTAAATTAACAAACGTCGACGCAGTAGACGTGAAAATATAACGTAATGCAGAAGATTCACACAATGGAAAATAAGTTATATAAGGTTTAAATTAGAGGGTGATTAAATAATTGAAATGTAATGGTATTGAAAGAAAAATATTACATAATGTTTGAAATTATGAACATGTAATTTTAAATGTAATACGTTTAATTTGTGAAGATAAAATTAATTTGTTTATTAATAAAGATGATATTAGTCGGTTGTTTATTAAGAAAAATTGATAATATCGAAATGGGAAGTTAAACTAATTACATCACCAGACACCATTACGTAGTTGCCACTTCATATTCACTGCGGCCATTCTTGACAGCGATGTCTTATAAGCCGATGAAGGTGCCGGCTCCCGTAGCGCAGTTGGTGAAGCACCGTTTCTGCGGTGCGAAGTGTCCCCTTCGGGCATCTTGGCCCGTGCATGTTGTCCTTCACCTCATGTCAGCCTTATCAGCTCTTAATACCTCGTTTTTAAAGGGCCATAATACCCTCACATTCATCCCCCCTTCCCCGCACAAATTAAGGTGAATAGTGTGAGCATGTAACGGTATTGGAACGGAAAACAGGGCTACACGAAAGACCTTCCTCCCCCTTCGGAAACATCATAATGTATAAGCTACAATTCCCACATGGCTGAAAATCTGCTTGTGAGTCTATTCAGTAATTAAACCAGTTCGCAATTCTGGGGGGGGGGGGAGAGTAAGCACTAGCCTCTACATAACCGCGGTCGCAGTGAATATGAAGCATCGACTACGTAAAGGTTTCTGGTGATGTAATTCGTATGTTTCAACTTTTCATTTCGATAATATAATTTTTTCTTAGTAAAACAACTGAATAATAACACTTTTATTAATAAACAATTAAATCTTATCCTCACAAATTTAAAAACATATTACATTCAAAATCAAATTTTTAGTAATTTCAAACATTGTATAATATTTTTATATCAAAAAAAGTTACATTTAATTTTTTCTCACATACTAATTTCAACCTTACAGCTAACTTTCCGTTGCGTGAATCTTCTGAATTATGTTAAGTTTTCACGTTTACTGCATTGACGTTTGTTAATTTAAAATACTTGGTTTTAGTTACTAATTGGCCATATCATAGAGAAGTTTTTCCAAGGGAGGGTGTTCGTTTATGTAACCAATTGATGTGTTTTTAATTTTATCTCGTGCAAATTAGAGACATCTTTCAGAACCAAACACTACTATTGTGAAAGTGATTATTTTACCCCACAAAGCTGTACTCTCAGCGACGTGAAATGCGTTTTTGACGACACTATAATCAACTTTAGTGTGTACAAATTGCTTTCCAAATGGACCATTACTTTTTCACCATAATTAAATGCTTAGCTCAGGGTAGAGTACAGCCAAATTTTCTTAACAGATTCATATATTATAACGGTTACGAATCGGACTATACACGTTTGGTTTATTTGGTAGGTTTTCTTCTATCCCCGGCCTCGTTATTGACGTCTTCTCCCGGAACACCCTATATATAATGTACATTATATATAATATGAATATTATATATGTATTACACGGTATATACATGATAAATATTATACACGTTATTTATTTGACTAAAATGAACCGTTCCCTTTTATTTGTGGGGGCATTTAAGGGCACCGCCTGCCCACGCGTGATATGCTCAAAAGCGACGGAGCAATAAGGTCGACCTTGAAGCGCGCATCAAATGCCACGTCGCCTCAACGAGCCAAGCGCTGAACTAGCGTGCAAGCTTCCCGCCGAACGGTTTTTACTATGGGACACTAAACTGTGACGATATTATTTTATTGGTGGGAAGTCTACAGCTAAGTTCAGTGCAGGTCGCAATCTGAGTTCCACATACATCCGGTTAGTACATTGTGAAGTACGGCAGTCTCGAAAGGCCGTTTTTAGCCATGTTGGAGGGCTTAGAAACAGTGTTTTTAAAGGATCGTGGCTTCTTAACAATGAGGTTTCGACCTTGTCTGAAGTTTCTTTTCTTTTCGTAGGTTGAGACAATGGGCACACGTGGAATATTTTAGTAGGAAAAACCTGTTTGCGAACACTCTGCAACGCATTTGAAGCGTTGGGTAGGCGGCCGCCATAAAGGCGCTTGTATGTGTAACCCCTGTAGACGTGCGGACGATGAGATAAAAACCCTTCGTAATCGCATTGCGGTGGGGTCAGAACGAATCAGATATTCCTCAGGGATTCATCAACGTATCCGGCAGTCGATGCTATGGCGGGTCAATTCATGTGTTCGTGCTGATATGTACGGAGGGGGAAACTTTAACATTGTCTTTAAGAGTTTATGTGCCGACGATATTTTTTCACACGTTCCTTTCCATTTTAAGTCATTCCTACTAGAGTTTACAGTGTACAGGATTGCTGTAATGACGTTCCACAGCCACGTGATCTAGCTCATCTATGAACTATTCATCATGTACTGGACACCCTAGGTGTGTGTGTATATATGAATGTGTGTGTGTGTGACAAAGTCTCTGCATGAAATTTTCAATTATGTCTTTTATTTCATGTTGAATTATATAACTTTATTTGGGAAATAGGGCTGCTCAGATCAGAATACAATCTCCCCATTCCTCGCCAACAAAGGGAGGTTACATAAAATAAAGAAGGAAATTCACAAGTTCGGGTTACTGGGTAACACATAGACGACATCTCCGAACACTCTAAAAAATAGTTTGTAAATTTACCAGACGTGCGTATAGGAGCACTAAGAAAGTAGGTACGGTAGAATAGTTTCCCAGACATCCATGGTAACACTCCTAAACTTGGTTATAAAACAGTCAAATGTTTACTGAAGTTACCAGACTTGTACTGTAACATTTGTAAAGGTTTGCATATTTACATGACGGAAGTATGTTAACTGTCCCATACTGGTCTGGGATAATAACTTCCTAAACATTTTAGGAAGTTTTTTGCAGTGAACGTACAGCGATTTCAGTAAACACGATACTCGTTCACAAAGTTCTGATGTCGGGGCCCCTTTAAAATGTTTTGCTTGTTTTCAAAAGAGGCACTTCTTAAAAATTGTACGCAATAGTCAGTACTCCATCATAACTTCTAACATAATTTCCGCACTATAAGTTCCACTTCATTTTAAAAATGTTAGTCAAGATTTCTGAGAAAAGTTGTTGATGCTCATTGAAATCTCATTACATTCTTGACCGCCGCCTGCAAGTAACCGGAATTTCTTAATGAACTTCTAGTTTGCTTTCCTCTTATTTAATGAAGTATCCTTCCTAAGTTTGAAATGGGACTGTCATCTATCCTCTGGAGTCTACTTTAGGCACAAGCAATTCAGCATTGTTTATTTTTGTGAAAACTGTCAAAGAACATTCCGTACCTTGCTTATAGTTATAGAAAATTCCCTATACGAAACACAAAATAATCTAGTTGGGATAGACGAGACAAAGAGCTTCCTTTGCCGTAATTCTAATAATAAATAATTCCTGATTTCACTGGTTCATTTATTACTCCATTACTCCTTTACCCAGCTGCCATAAATTTCACTAATTTATTAATCACGGCTGGAAACTGTCAATCAGCGAAGGTCATGATTTATCATTGAGATAATGCTCAAACACCCACGCCGACACTTACACAATAAGTTCCGACTATCGCACTATGAATCTATATGCAACTTGAGCGTAGCTCATGTAGTAGGTGCAATGTGTACATTAGGTTAAGTTAAATTTCCTGTACACATTCACTATTGATTACGCAAGGAAAAGACGCCATCTTAAAAAAATAGTTGTATTTGACGATAGTGATCATCGTTTGTGATGCTCACCGAGCGAAATATCGCAGTGGTAAAACAACAGGCTCGCATTTTAGAAGGTGTTCGTTCAAGTCCCAGGTTAGTCATATTTACACCGGTTTCCCTGTCAATTCTAGTAATTGGTTCCGACTCTAATGATCTTGTATTCGCCGAGACGTTAAGCCCTATGTGTCTACCGTTTATATTGCCAGAAATTTACAAAATACAATTTTACGATTTAAAAACTAAGCCTGATAATACAATAGGAAGTGTTGCATTTTAATCGCTTTATTTAAAAATGTTACTCTAAAAAAAATATATACATACATATATATGTTGTTTTCCAGTTAAACAGCCGAAATGATAACAGAGATAAGACATGCCTCGCAAATGAAACATCTATCGCCGAAGTGAGCAGACAATTCGTTGTGCTTCATTGATTAATGTTCGCTAAGTCAACACTAGGGCATTTCACACCAACAGTTTACTTAGTAGGCCTACATGAAAATGTTGCTCGATAGTGACCAACGCACAGTGATCATACACCTGTCGGCTTGTACGTAGAAGCTGTGTAGACCTGGAATGTCCGTCGCACTCGCTATGCTGAATACGTTATTAGCCTACTTTCCAAAGGAAAAAGTAGGCATATGAGATCACCTTCCTGTCTGTGTGTTGGTGTGTGTGTGTGTGTGTGTGTGTGTGTGTGTCCCCTAAAAACTTTTGAACCAGTCGACCGAACTTCATCAAACTTTGTACACACATACTACTTTGTAATCTGACTTGACTTTTATGTATAACGTTTACGCCATGTCCTTATTTTCAAAATGGCGGCCGTTTAAAATTTTTTCTATTATTTAGATATCCAAAAAAAACGTAATTTCGAATATCATCAAACTTGGTGGCCATATTTTTATATTTTTAGCATAGTATCACATATGTTAGGAAATATTTTTCAGATCTTTACCAATCTTTGTTCACATATACTACATACAAAGCAGAGTTTACGTTTGTGTATTTCGTTCATCCTTTGTGCATATTTTCAAAATCAATGTCAATTTTATATATTTTAAGTACAGTAATACATATCGTAGCATACACTTTTCCAGCATTTCATCAAACTTAGTACACATATACTGCATAAAAACCTGACTAGACTTTTGTGTATTTCGTTCATTATTCTTTAGTATTTAGAAAATGTGGCTATTTTTTTTTATCTTTATGATATAAAGACATCTCAGAAAAATGTTTCCCCAATTTATAAAACTGGTTACTCGCATATTACTTACAAAGCTGATTTACCTTTGCATTATTATTGTATCATACGACTAAATCAATTTTATAATTTTATATGCTTAAATTACGTAAACAGTTTTAACTTTCTAGGTTATTTTGCACCTTTTTCGAGGAAAGTAGGCTTATAAATTATGCTGGTAAGGTTTTGGTTTTATTTCGTGCTCACGTATAGCGTTATGTAAAGCCAGAAGTAAATAAATACTATATATTTCTATAACAGTTTTCAGTATACTTTATCTACTGATTTACCTATCCCACTGCACGATTATGATGATTACAATACGTGTATCACTTCCTATACAGACTGCACACAACACTATTCTTGCTTGTCAATATTACATTTTGGTTGCTGCTGCGTGAAACATTTTTAACGTATTATAATTAAGATCATCAACCTTACAGAACTGGGTATTACGAGTGAATTATTCTGCCTGATGGTCCCCCTCCTACAGCCAATCTGATTAAGGCGTTTAATATGTAAACACTATTAATGTGAAACTTATTCGGGCAACTACGTGGTACTTAAAGGAATATTATGACCCACGTATTTACATTATCATTACTAGCTGAGCACAACAGGATGAAATGAAAAACCCCATGGACTTTGTGTCATGCATTACAGTGAATTACATTACGATTTAATAAAAAGTAGGGCCTAAATATGTTCTACTATATAAATAAATGTAATACGACTATTAGTTGGAAATCGTCTTCCTAAACTGGGAATTCATTTTAAATCCTTACGTAGCCTACACTCCGCAGAGAGCATAAGAAATCTGAGCAGCAGTTTTAAATGAAGCCCTTATTTGCATTCGACCTAGGTCCGTCCGTATCTTTGTAAAAACCGTCTGACTTATGATACGAGACTCCCTTGCTGCATAAATTAAGTAGGAGCTGCCAGGCTTCGCAAAACCCCTAAGTTCCACGGGAAAAAAATACGTTTTGTCAAGTTGAAACAGTTAGCTCGGCCGAGCGGTGGCGTGTCTGGCTCGTATTCAAGACGTCGTATGTTCTTACACTTTCAGCGAAAAAAACGAGTGTGTTTTATCCCATACACTTTTATATCTCAGTTCCCAATTGCATTATAATGGAGCGCTATTTTACAAGAATTTCCCTAATTTATCCCAAAATTAACGTACGTTTTTTTTTATAGGACTAGGACAGTTGGTGAGAAAAAAAAGGTTCTAAAGCTGAAACAAATATCATGGCCAACAGAGAAATAAATTCCATTTCTCCTGCGCAATTCAAGTGATCACGATTTGTGCGTTATTACGTTGAAAGGGATCCGAACATTTATTTTTTATTTTAATATTGGGTTTAATATTTAAATATCCTCGTGAAGCAGATAAAACTTCACTCTAAAAAATAGTTTGTACATTTACCAGACGTGCGTATAGGAGCGCTAAGAAAGTAGGTATAGTAGAATTGTTTCCCAGACATCCATGGCAGCACTCCTAAACCTTTTTATAAAACAGTCAAATGCATACTAAAGTTACCAGACTTGTATTGTAACAACTGTACAAGTTTGCATATTTACAAGACCAAGTATGGTAACTGTACCATACTGCGTCTGGGATAATAACTTCCTAAACATTCAAGGAAATTTTTTACAGTGATTGCATCAGTTGCAATATTACCCGGTTTTTGTTTCAAATATTTATCGCAACAAATACTTCGTTTTCAATGAATATGTGGTTTTATGTAAACTGGACTCATGGTAGTAATATAAATCCGAACGTATTACAAATGTAGTACCTTGCCATATTACAATTTTAATATTGCGTTAGGTATTATGATGTTGTTTTTAAATCTTTATAGTTTCTTTGCTGTGCTGTATTATGGCTCTAAGCACTCATTATCTCTGTATACTATACCTCTTCCATGAAAAGACTGTTATGTAAATTAAATTTCCTTCTTTACATTTGACGGAACGTTCAAATAGTACTTCACCAGCTATGTTTTACGATTATTACCTCGTACTTTTCGACAGTCAGTTTTCTGGATATTTTGTACTGGTGTCCTCTGTTAGCAAATTAAAAATAGTACCTTGTAGTGTTTATACAAATTTGTCTTTGTTTTCAGGGGTCAAGTGAATCTAAACAACTTAGATTTTTTATTTTTTTTATTTCCTAAGTGTTACAGACCCCAGTCCACAAGGTTACACATCGGATCACTCAGACGAATGTTATGTCTTACAAAACTGCAAACTTCCGCATGCTGGTTTCCAAACAATGGCTGCATATTGGTACAGGATCCGGAAAGTTGTGGTTGTAGAAAAAAGGAGTTCATCAGTTTATATTTTTCCCTGAGGTATTGACGCCTGATTTTCGAGAAGAAGTTTCTCACCACTTTGTTTCAATGCCTGACCTGCACATATTCAGCTATGCATTGTGGTTATTGGTAGCGTTTCTGTGTTTAGAGACGTCACTTATTTAACTCAGACAATCAGAACAAGGTAACTGAGATACCACACGTCTGTGATTATATCCGCCGTATGGTAACTTGATTTTTTCTGGAAGCCCTGCTTCTAGCTTGGATCTGTTTTCACACCAACTATGTAGCCTTCCGCCAAACGTCAACAATAACATTGCCAGGCTGACGGCTGCACTGCAAGCCTACGTACATTGTTCATCCGCCGCCATTAACTACTTCACCTCTAAAATATTGTAACATATGCTAAATGTAATTGTACATTTTATTTCATTTCCTGAAAATAAACACATTATGTACATATTCCGTTAAATTATTTTCAATATTTTAGCCGCTGTTCATAATATGCAGAAGAACTATTTATACGACATCAATGCCAACCCAACCATCCTCCATATAACCTCCTCCGTAAAACAGACATGTTTAGCTCACTTTTGAAATAATTACTACGAACAATTTTCATTCTCGCGGAGACGTAATATTAAAAAGTACATTTATTTATTTATCTTACCGTAATGCTTTTTCATTAGCTTACATAGTTTTATGGTAATGACCGAAATATTCCTACTATTTTTTTATTTTTCAACAGTTCGTTTCTAAAAGTATAAACTTACCTTACGGAGGGTATAGCAGGTTGAACTCCAAGATGCTGAGAGTTATAAAAACCAATCTCTGACCACAAAGCAGAGATGCAGGTGTGCACGTAAGGCACTGAAATAAAGTGGTGCAAACCTTTTTCACAAAAAAAAGTGTTGCTGAGGGCATCCTATTTGGCTAATATGTTTTTAGTACTAGTATTGCTTAGTGAAACTGTCAGTCTATATAGTTTCCTACCAAGCATAATAGACACTCCTGGTAGACGTTAATTACTAAGTTTTGTGTGTTTGTTTATATCATTCTCGAGTGATATATATCAAAGTGGCAAAACTGAGAAGGCAATATTTGTACAACATTTGTAAACAACATCAACTAGACAGTAGTGCAATATAATCAATTTACAGCCGCCAGGATACGTTAGGATTAAACTGTAACCCGACTGAGACATGGACTATGATTCAAATATGCGAAATATCTAACTGTGGGATTTTAATATTAACTGCAAATTTCAACACGTTCAAAGGAATTGTTACGAACTCTTAGCACTTCCAGTGGAAGCAAATTTTTGCTGTTTGTTTTCGAAAGGTTGAACGTCATTTCTGGTGACATTAAGAGGCGTGGAGCAGTATATAAAGTAAGCAAGTATAAATAGATATTTATCTATGTGTCTGTTATGTGGCTTTCTTCGCAGGTTCACCCGACAGCGCACATTTGTTATTTTATACTTTTAGTCATGTTCATGAGCATGATATGATTTAAATCCGGAACTAGTCTTGTTGAAATGAAGCTAAACGGTGCTTAACATAAAATCAACAAACGCTGACAGATAAGTGATGAGGCAATTGCTACATAATGGAAATGTGAAGCTACTTAACCAAACTTGAAGTAACTCAATAGTGTGCGAAGTTACTGATATTTTTAACGAAAATATAACTAGAGCAATTAGCTTTAAAGACACCGTGACTTGATTAGGATATTAGTTATGCAAATTTTTCGGAATCATTTACGTGGTTTTTAACCACTCATTATGAATAAAAAAAAAGTAGAAGATATGAAGTTTGGTTCAGGCTATATTCAAATCACCATCGTTTCATTTAATTTAATTTTTCCTTCAAGGTAAATGACTTTCCGTTAAAATAAAAAATTCTAAAAACGCATTATGGAATGAATGTTAATGCTTTACAAGGTAATTTAGAAACGTTTCTTCTGTTACGAATGGTTCATACGCAGGTGTTTTGTGAAGACGGTTTTGTTAGCACAAAAAAACTGACAAGACACGTGGACACGAATACCAGCTCTACAATATGTTTTGAATTTAAAATTATATTAGCGGTTTATATAAAAACCGTAAAAATAAACTTAACTATCTACAATTACGTAGGTCTTCATCTGTTGGAGAAGTAGATAATGTGTTACAACTTAAGCTATCGTTATGACCACTAAGAATTTATAAGAAATATAATTTTTAGGATTTATATGCCACAATATGAAAGACCACCAGGCTAACCAAACATTACATCCCTAATAGATCAAATAATTGTAAACGGATAATGCAATAAGTCTCTAAAATAAAAATTTTAACAAAATTTTTGGAGCACTGCCATGCATGGAGGTTTAATCGAAATAAGTAATGGAAAAATTTCTAGAACAATGATAAAGAAAACTAAAGGTGTATGTTGATAATTTTAGTAAGAAAAATATTATCAATTAGCAAAACGCCAAGGGTTACACGAAGAAGGTAACAGCTACATTCCGAATTGGCTCACGACACGAATAAATCTTTAATTTCTCGACGATTTACGATACCAGGCAGTTTTAGGCCTATTACAAAAGTGAATGCAATATCAACCGTAACCAATTTTAGGATCTTCATTCTCGAACGAGTACATGAGGTTGGTCAAAAATTTTCATATACAATCGAGGATTAAGAATGTAAGTTAATATGCAGATACCGAAAGAACAAAATCAAACATCGTTGAAGATTTTTTATAACAATGCAGTAACACTACGTTTTCAGAATGAGACTTTTGTCCAACTACCTTCCATAACTACAAATTTAGTTCATAAATACATACATTATGGAGGAGGTTAAATTTTTTTTAATAATGTTTTGTAAACTTTGTACATGATAAACCGATTAGAAAAATTGAGCTGATGAAGTATTTCAGCTCTTTAACTCTCGACCTCATTAACAGATCTGCTTATTAATACTTAGGCAATGTGCATGATTCTTCACGTTTTGCATTTAAACTGTAATATAATGTTTTCAGTGCTCTGTAGTAAGCTCTGTGGTAAAAATGTCATCCGTTTCTGCACTTAGATTCCTGAAATATATCATTCACGCGTCTTACTTTAAAACTGTCTTGTGATTAGTTGGCTTTGGTGGTTTTGTCGGTCGAGTTGTGGCCCTTTGGCAGAGATGAAACGAAAACCCAATAAATTATGGTGGACAAATTATACACAGACCTTGAAGATGCATCGAGCATTTTTTAACCTACTCTAAGACGAGAGTTGACAAACTGTGCCTGCAGAATACTCATTATAACCACGTGGCGCGCAAGGTGTATATCGTCTCGCAGGCCGAGCCAGCGTTTCGTTCTAATATTATTTTTGAGGCAAGGCTTGGCGGCCGTCCAGTCGCACGCTGTGGCTTGACTCGGTGCCAGGGCCGGCAACAGGAAGTCGCTGCGTGGAGGCGTTCGAGTCGATGAGCACTAGAAATATTGATATTTAAATTTATTGCGTTAACCTGCGTGCAGAGTCTTCTAGGTAATTTGGCCACCCCCCCCTCCCCACTCATTTTTCCCACATCACTAACCAGAAGGGCTACGATGCACGGCCGTCTTTAATTTACAATATTTTCCTAGCTACAAACATTCCTGATGACGTATCAACTTCTTGGCATTCCATGCTCTCAATGTTAGTCGACTATACAGTTTTACACCGCTAGACAGTAAATTACTTCCCGTATTAACAGACATTTGTTGGAAAAATAGATATAACATAATTAGGGGCCGGAAAATTTCGCAGATTCAATGACCTGGTAGAATCCATTGTACTTTGCACATTCAAGCCCCGTTCATTGTCTGTTGTTCCGCTGAGTAGCAGCTACGCAGTAAAAAAAACAATTGTACATTTACAAGAAAATTCTTGTAACGTAATATCACAACATTATCAGTCAGATAATAAATGTAAGATGTCAGAAACCTTTTAAAGTGGTTACAAATAACGTAAACAACTTTGAGAATTAGTAAAATAATGCTAATTATTTTATATTATATTATATTTTCGAATTGAAGCAAAATAAACCTACGCGACCTTTCATATGTTACAAAACATTTCGTACTTTAACAAAAAGATTTTATTTTGGAAACTAGTTTCCAAAAATAAATCGTGAGACTACAACCAATTACTGTAAAATGAATCAGATATTAGCTGTAAATTTACAAAGTTTGTTTGTAGATTTGCAGAAATGTTTGTAGATATACAAAGAAATATGTAAATGTACAAGATTTTCGTAAATTTAAAAAAAAAATATTTTCGTAGTGTTATAAAAAACTTTTTTATAAACTGGCTTCCAAAATTTTTTTTTAAATTACAAAATATTTTTTACCGTGTAGTGAACAATTGGTTGGGACTTGAGAATGCACAGAACTGTGCAGGTAATTGAATCCGCGAAATTTTCGGGCCCCTAACATAAACATTCATACCTCCCAACGAATGTCAGATAATATGGAAGTAATTTACTATCTAGCAATATAAAATGTTGTAGTAGACTAAACTTTAGAGCATGAAATGTTAAAATGTTCGCACGCCTTCAGGAACCTTTGTGATGGATAAAATACTGTCAATTAAAGAGGACCGTGTGCCACTGCCTTTAAGGAGCGCCCTATATAAACCAGACCTGAGGAAGCGGCAGACGCACGTACACTTGTAGCGACAGCTGGGCGTGTTCTCTTCTGAGAAGACACACTGAGGGGTGGAAACCAAGGAGTGATATTGACCGGAGTGGAGTATCTGTGAATGTAAAAGAGAAAAAGAGACAGACAATGTGGAAACTCGTTTCGATTTAATTGGTTGGTTTTCTCCCAAATAAAACGTTACAATAGGTTTTTAACACAATGTAAGAATGCTACAGATGTTATTATTGTTATTTATTGTTTACTTTTTTTTCTATGCTTAAAATGATTTATTTGTCATAAATGTTAAATATTTTCTGTTTTCTTTTGGACTTAATTAAATGTTTGTATGAATGAGAAGACAAATAGTTAAATCTGATATTTATTATTTAAATTTAATATTGATAAGATGACAGGCATGAACTCTGAGAGAAAATACTTTGTCTGTGGACAAAACCTTCTTGGAAAAAATAAACAGAAAAGTATATATTCTAATTGTTGTTGCTGGTAATGGAAGAAAAATGTGCATTGTCCAGGATAAAGAAAAGGTTATTGAATTGTCTGTTTGAAAATATTATGTAGTGTGCTATTGTATAAGGACTGCTTCTCAAGTGAGTGTACAGCTAAAAAGGGATTAATTACACTGACTGGTTAAGGCGATTGTTTGCTGAGTGAACATTTTCTTCACCAAACGGAAACTGAAATTTAGGTCTTTAAAGTTTGCCAAAAATTATTTATAATGTTTCAACTTTACAGTACTGCAGAACAGTTATTATTTCAATTTATGGTATTTTCTTTCAACTATTCTTTTATCATACTTTATATATTCTCCATCTATAGCCTATACAAGTTCAGTCACACAAACATGTCACACATATTTGCTAACTAAATCAATCCTCTACACATTTTCCTCTTTACCTAACATGGTAGTACAATAACAGAAACAAATTCACAATGATGCAACTAGGTTAACATAAGTAAATTATTTGTTTAACATATAAAATGTCATGTAAACAGATAATGTTATATTACACTATTTCTTTGAAAACATATATTTTTCATAATGCTTTTTGATACGCCAGTATCACAACTTCGACTGTTAATAACCAGGACAAATTTCTGTCTTTGCATCAAAAAATTTACTGTTGAAGGAATACTATTTTTTAAAATAAAAATAATTAAAGCATCATGAAATGGGGTTTATTTATTAACTGAGGAGGCTCCTTAATGACAAACAGACCCGTGCTTGCCCACGCTGGTGATGTATTTCACAGCCCTAGTTCAAAGTATAGGTTTATTTATACTTTTATAGAAGCGATAACTCAGCCCTAGATTCAGTTTAAAATATGTTACATGACCTTCCTTTTACCCTGCCTTTCAAACAGTGTGTACATAGACAAACTAATAAGAAGGTGATGTATATTGGAGACTTATCTGCCATATTGATAGATACTGGTCGACCTAATGTACGGATGAGTAAGACAAAGAGCCACTAGGAAACTGGTGGAATGCACTGGGAGAGAAACGGGATTAACACCGAGACAACCTCTCAACCCGCCGTCGTATAGAATTCGCCATAACATTCCGTCAGTGTGCGAGGATACCATGCTTATCTTAACAAAGCATTTTTAATTATTTAAATAATTTTGAATGCCTGTGCTGTAAAATCAGATAATTATTAAGAAACGAACAAATGTTAAGTTTGTAAATTGATAAGACAAACAGAACATATAATCTCAAAATTTGTATCTATTTATTTTTTTTATAATTAGCCTTCACAGACTGAGTTTGTTGTAACGATACCTTAAACTTTGACGAATCGTATTTGGACAGAGCGGGAAATTAGTTGATACGTATAACATAACAAGTGTGGTCAATAATAAGGAACCATTTAAAGCAATTATTTGGTTTTTATGTGACGATTTTCTTTGTGTAAATTCTACACCTGTTGATACGTATTCATTTATCAGAGACTTTTTAAAATTATACACGACTTAAGAGAAATCTACGACTGTGATACCAAGTCAATACAATCAGCGAACTTAGCGTATTTTATTTGTACGCTTTCTTAGAAACGTGATAATTACGTATCCTGTGTTCCCATGGTTAATACGACGCGTGTGTCTGTCAAACCACTCAAGTTTTCCAACTGCAATAAAAAAGTCTGAATTGAAATAATGCGAGGCTAAGCTCCTTACAGTATGCGTAGATGCGGTTTAAAGCAGGGAGGTTCCTTAAATTTGCCTCTCCTTAAAAGTAAAGGGATGTAGTATTTTTCTTTTTTAAATGTTCCGTGACTTAAAAAATAATGTCTAGACGAGTAGCTATTTATAGTAACAAATTCATTTTCATTGATTACCATGTCAAAGGTGGAGTGAGGTAAGGTGATGGGTTTTACGGTCACTTAACAACGGGGTCTTAGGAGCCGATGAAGGGGAAGTGAGGTAAAAGGACAACACAACATCCATGCACGAGCCAAGAATAGAACCCGGGACCTCTCGCACAGTATATCAGCACCTAACGGACTACACAATGGAGTCCGGCAGCACTTCAAAGAATCTCGCTTGTCTCCACAATGAAAATACCTACTTCATTGTTGTGTGTTGGTTGTTTCAAAGATGTATAGAGAAAGTGTTTTAGAAATGTTTATTTTTTTATTTAAATTATTTCCCAATGAGCGTGTCTGCGAGTAATAAATAACATAACAATGTATAAGACATATAAGACACAACAGAGGTCAAAGGATAACGTCTGGGCACGTAATTTGTGTGAGTGTGTGTATATGTGTGTGTATGTATATATATACATATATATATATTTATATATATATATATATATATATATAGAGAGAGAGAGAGAGAGAGAGAGAGAGAGAGTTCTTTTTTACAGTCTCTCTTCAACACTTCAGCATGCATTTTCAACTTATACATATTGAAATGTATATTGAAGGAGTCATTAAAACAACATACAATACCGATGATATCAGGTACATAACAGTGATAAATACAGACATGCTCTTCCAACATAAACGTAGCATTCAGAAACTTTTAGAAATTCATATTCTCCAGAGAAAATATTGTGTTCCCTCGCTATAGTTTCCAAATCATTTAGCATATAATCTGCGACCTGTGTAAAACATCTGAACATTTAAACTATAGGAAAGTAAATCATCAAATGTATGCTCGGAAGTCCATGAAAATTTACAAATTATTGATACAGATTTTCTTCCCGATTCCTAAGATGGTAATGAACAGTGTTTTTCTGAATAGATATTTTATCCTGCAAAGGAAGAGAAGACGGTTTCAAAGTGTTGAAAGCAATTAGAAAAAAATTAATATAATGCAGCAGGTTAATGTCATTGAGTATGAATGTTTAGCCTTTATAACTACACCCTTTCGATAGGAAAATATACATTTTGAGCACACGTTGAAGATGTCTTAGATAGAAATATCTGTACAATGTCAGGGTGTACTTGGCACTGACCACGTGCTTGCTGGAATGCTCTAAACGGGAATGATGTTATTCATTATCAGAAAGAAAAGTACGTTTTGAAAAGTTTACTTAAGGGCGCGGTCTACCGCAATTTTCATTGTCATTTTTTATTTTTTATTTGTACCAGATATTTTTTTCTTATTTTAGACGCAAAATGTGACTAAATTTGGCTGTCATGAAATTTTTTTATATCTCATGTTTTTCGCGTAATGGCTGGTTAAATTCATATTTTGCGTGTTTCCATTTTAAGAACTGCACTAAAACCAATTGATATACAAAACTCAGAAAAATCACAGTGGATAAATACATTGCAGGCTACAGTGTCTTGATAATAAGAATAAAGAATAACAATTATTTGTATTTTAAAAAAAATATTGAATTTTTTAAATTTTTATTTACAGTTTCTGCATTTTTTTTTAATACAAAAATATTTATTCTTTATTTTTATGAGCATGACTTTGTAGCCTGCAATGTATTTATCCACTGTGATTATTTAGTTTGGTATATCAATTGGTTTTAGTGCAGTCCTTAAAATGGAAACACACAAAATATGAATTTAACCAGCCATTACGCGAAAAACATGAGAGATATAAAAATTTCATGAGAGCCAAATTTTGTCACATTTTGTGTCTAAAAGAAGAAAAAAATATCTGGTGCGAATAAACAATTAAAAATGGTGATAAAATTTGCGGTTGACCGTTCCCTTAAAGTGTATCTTTAAATATAAAATGTATTTATACTTTTGTTTGCATTTGTGTACACGTAAATAGCGTTGTAGAGCAGTGGACAAACAATGCCTCCCCCCCCCCCCCCGTGTAAATCATCCAATACATTGTGCTGTCCGAGAGCATATAAGGCAAATCAATAAATGAAATAAATAACAATTATTGGATGTATATGCTCAACATTTCCTTCATTCATACACGCTATTTTATTAACACGTACATTCGCACATTCAACACTGGCATCACAGTCGCAAATGTACAGTTGTTTTCAACTTAGGTTCAGTTTGTTTGAAACTTATCAAACATGAATCTGTCGAAAACTACATATTCATCCTATGCCATACTATTTTTAAAAAGTTAAAAAAAAAAATGTGAACCCATAGGGCCTATGTAATTTTTTAAGTAATTTTACAGTTAATGTAACTATGCTGTTCTCTAAGTGTCATATGCTCGAGAAAATCACACATTAAACTAAAAATGTAAAGTGTTTCTGACAGGATATGAACTGTTGACCCTCGGAAAGGTACACTTAATACCCAATGGCGGCTCGAGGGTTGTTGCCAAGGAAGATGCAAGTTGCGGAGAACTATACACTCGTGTGAACGTGCCGCCGTATACCAATGGTCATGAGATATCTACTGGCTACTTATTGTGTTGTAACCAGTCAGTAATAAGCGGCACCTACATACCAGCCTGTCAGTGGCTGTAGCATCAACTAGCGCACTACACTATACAGTTCTCTGCAACTTGTGCCCTCCCTGGCAACAATGTACGAGCCGCCACTGCTAACACCCTGACCATATCACGATGAACACTTTGAGAACAGCATAGAAGTTAAAGTACTTAATTACTGCACGTAACCAGTGGTATGCGTATATTTTATCCAGCGTTTTCTCAATTAACTATTTGAGATCAAATGTGACTTTTTAACCGTAGTTAATGCAATGGAGAACAACGAAGTAATATGAAAATTACTCAGTATTAATCTATGTAGACTTACTGTAGAACTGTAATTATATCGTGTACGTTTAAGTGAACCTAGAATTTGTAGTGAAGAAATGGTGAAATGAACTACTTCGAACTGTAGTCCCGGTATTCTATTTTCCACGTTTCTTTATTTGTTATTTATGAAACATCAGATTTGCCTGTTAAACATTTGCAACTTATTAAATACACCAAATTTCTACTAATTATAATTGTACATGTACTGTACATAACACAAATACATTCATCCGTGTATACACTCTGACGCGTATCGAAAAATTTTAGAATTTTTCTTCAATTTCTGGTAAAATTATAAGGTCCGTTACAGGTTACTCAAGGCTCTTTACAAGAAAAACTAGTTTTTTTTAATTCCTAACATTAACAATTTTCTTAATTACTCAATAATGATTACCTAAGTAATATTACAATATTTTCGATATGATGCATGCTTCAAGTTATTTTGAATTAACCAGAATGTACATTAATGAAATTTTCAATGCGTCATTCTAAAGTAACTTACAAAATAGGCCGTCAACTTTTAAATGTATTGCAATGCACAAACCAAGCTTCAAAAACTGGTTTTTAAATAGGGCACGTGAACGTTACAAGAATTTCAGTTAGTTTTCAAAAGTTTTCAGCGTTAATTTTAAAACGTACAATTATTTAGATTGCTCTATATTCAGGATATTTACTTACCTTGCGTTTGCTAGAACACAAGTGATTTAATTTGCGTGTGGTAGTTTCTTAGAACTCAAGTGCTCGCAAAGGTATTCTTGCTTGAATTTCGTAATCGTGGTTGTGAGAAGGTCTTAAGAGGTGATGAGGGTGATGTGAGGTGAAAGGACAACGAAACATCCTTGCCCGAGCCGGGACACGAATCGCGCCATTGACTGGCTCCTAACCGACTGCGCTACGGAAACGAATTAAAGTGTTAAAACGTCGGGAGGCGCGGTGGCCGAATGGTCAAACCGTTCGCTTCCCACCAAGGCGATCCAGGCTCGATTCCCTGTACGGTCAGTGTCCGGATTTTCGCGTGTTGAAATTGTGCCGGACGATGCCGTTGGTCGGCTGGTTTTCTCGGGGATCTCCGGCTTTCTCCTCCCCATCATTCCGGCGCTGCTCCATAATCATCTCATGTCACCCCTCGCCAGCGCTGTAGACCTCGATGATAAGCGACGACCAAAATATCATGTTAAAATGACCTGCAGTACTACGATATTTCCCTTCAGTTAGTAAATTAGAAAATTTTTCATAATTGGTGAAGGGACGCGATTTTTTCCCTATCAAAATGTTGAACACGAGACGAAGGGTAGGCCTCATGTTTACGTGTTTACGACCGTGGACTCGGGCGTGAAGTGCTGAAGAAGTGGTCTGGTGTGTTTATTGCCTGGTTGAAGTTAAAACCCGTGTAACTACCGTGGACAAGTGGAACAGATGGGGAGAACTAGCAGGGATACTTGCTTCCCTCCTTTTCCCGAGCCCCGCAGAACTTCCTCCAAGCAGCCGGGGCCCGGGAGTGGGGGAGTCCCGCCGCTATTTTTGAAAACGGGTCGTGGAAGAACGACCGCGAAAATACGCTGTCCACGTAATTTGCAGCGCTCCGAGTGCGTTCAAAACAGAAGTTGGCGTAACGAGGGCGCCGGCGCTTGAGAAGTCGTTACTACATGTCACACAGCCAACTTTTGAAAAAAAAAATCGTTATTAACGTTTGCTGACTAAAATTATACTCGATTACTGTGTGTTTTCTGATTCTATTGCTGAAGAAATTGCAGTAATGGGCTAAAAAACAATGTGGAGATGGTCACGTTACAAAAAATTGTCGGTTGAACATTTTTTTTATCGCACGAGACAGTGCTCAAGAAATAATTTTCAGAATTTTATCGAACTTGGTATATTTTAAGTGCTTAGTAAGGGGGCTTTACTTTTAGTGTTTTTTTCCCTATGCCGTGTTAATATAGCTTATTTACTTCGGCGGCCATTTAAATCCTCTTTTTATGATGCGAGATGTTGCAGACATGATTTTTCAGAATTTTGTCTAACTCGGTACACATACAGTACTTAGTAAAGTGACTTGAGTTATTGTATTTTATTAATGTCCCAATCATATTACCAAAATTATGTATATGTGAACATTTCAAAATAACGTGTGATATCTAAAAAAAACTGTACGATTTTCATTAATTTCGATACACATGTAGCCTTTAATACACTGACATAAGTATTATGTACATCCTTCATACCAATACCAGTTTATTTTTAATTGTGGAACTTTGATATTCCATTTTTTAAATTGTGTACATAGTTAGTGCTAAAAAAATTAACATTACTTTTTTCGTATTTGTTCATGCTGTCATAAATAATATGTCCCCTTCATTGCAGCAAATATTTTATGATATTGTTAACATAAACTTGAACACGTGTATTTCAAAAACTTTTGGACCGATTGTAATTTAATTTAATTTTAGTCACTTAAACATCCAAATTTAATTTACCAATCTTTATTGCTATAGGCCCACTATGTTAGAAGATATATTGACGCGAATAAATTAAGTTACATTATTTTATTTTTCCACGTTATTGGATTGACTTATTTTTTTTATTAATAAGCACACACACTGAAGTAAGTAGGATCTGTTAAGCTTGTAGCTTAGTGCTTTATATTTAAAACGAATGTGAATGCTTCTTGCCTGCGAAACTATTTAACACAAAATCACGTGTGTTTTATGTGTCAAAGTGTGCTCTTCCTTCCAAATGCATTATTACTTTAATTGTTGTCTAGAATTCATTTAATTTATTTAGGCCGTGTTTAGTCAAGAGTTAAAATACATTTATATTAAAACTAGAAATGTTTAAACTTGTGCAAAAGTGTGTAAAAAAAAAGTATACGTTAATGTTTAGTATAAAATCTGTTTTATTTTTATTTCATATATATTCATGATCAGGTTTTCTTGATCAGAAATATTATTAAATTTTTTCAAATTATTTAGGATCCCTTCTATTGACTTTTCATCATACAATCCTGTAATACTGATCAATTATTTGAAACTAAATCAAAGTTAACAGCACGAATATTTGTTATTTTTAATATATGTATGATCACATCATAATTCAACCAGTATACGTTTAACAAAATGCTGTGTGCCGTGTCTAAGCGTCTCTTCTGTAAATTAATCTGTCTAAAGAAAGATTGTGCCTTCTAAGCAGCGTTAGTATAAAGTTTACGTATTATTGCTGTAGAATTTATATCGATCACATGATGGAGGCGGTTTATTTGTTAATAACTTTTGTTAATCCTTCCGGGCCAAAGAGCTCGGTGGTGTGTTATACAACATAATATTCAACCAACTTCTCCTGAAACATCACGCTCGGGGCCATTCTCGGAAGAGAGAATTCATCCGATGCGGAAGTTTCATATATTCCAGAGAACTCGGCAGGCATAAAAAATTTACTCTCGCAAAAAGTAACTGCGCCTCTGGTAATGTATGTTAATTACTGAATAAATTTCCCGTGTTTCTGCCTACATTTTATTAAACGTGTCACGTAATTTCTGCTCCACATTACTGTGAGAAAACTTTGTTCGAAATTAAAAGTCGTAGGTAGTTGATTTGTTAATTACTCTACCGCGTATCTAATTACTTCTCTTTTTTGACAGGGGGATGTTTGAAACGTGTGCGTTGGCTTGTTTATAATAGGCATGTATAATAAATGTTATTAAAATAATTGCATGCGCTTTTTTGGAAACGCTTTCTGACAAGACAGTATTAAATGGGTCAATGGGACACTTTTTCTTGTACAATTTCTTTATGCGTTCATGACAAGTGTTTTGAGAGCCTGGAAAGGACTTAAAAATAAGTGCTTTATAAATCGAATTTGCACATTAGGCGTAGTTTTATTCCTTTTTTTCAGTTATATAAAATTATGAGAAAAATTATAAATCTGTTATTTGATGCAGACGTATTTAAATATATGACTGAATGTGGCTAATTCGGAACAAAACTAAAAGTGTTACTTTTCTGGCAGTTTATTAATGACTATATTTTACAGGTGACGAGTATATTGTCAGTTCCAAAAAAAAAAAAAACATACATATTCTGCGAAAAAAAAATATATTTCGAATAAAAAATCCCCCGTTAGGTAGCGCTATCATATACATCTGTGATCTACGTAAACAAATTATTCCAGAAAATCGTTGATAGCAAACTGGTACCTTTCCTACAATTTACTGGTGAAAACCCCTGATTGTACATCACTGTTGCAATTTTGGTTGTATAAAATGCTACTATCTAGACATTGCTATCATACAAACTCTTTCATTACCCACAAAACACCAGAAAAAAAATTGTCAGAATTTGCAATCCCCGGACTAACCAATCATCTTACAACATTGCTGAAATTAGAACGATATGTTTGTTAGTTTGAGACGTAGTTTAAGGTTAAAATTTAAGATTTTTTTTATTCTCTCTAGCCAAAACTTCTTAGTCGCAATTTCACTTGACTACTTATATTCTTATCATAACGGGCGAGCTTTCATTCCTAACGTAGTCATACAATGTCCCTTTACGACCTTCAGAATAAATTGTAAGTTGCTGGACGACGTTCGCTATACAAAATATAAAATAGTGAGTTAATTGGAATGCGTGACTTCACTACTTCAATCTTCGTAATTGTCCCAAATATTAGCATCAGATTTTCGAAATTGAAGTGGAATATTTTGACGCATTATTTTTGTACAAGCGTTCATCACACGAAATTTAGCTTTATTGGTTACTAACTATTGCGCGCACCTTCGATTTTGTAGTTTTCAATTTAATGCGATTATTTTTGGATACCCCGTTCTGCTTCCGTGCCCTATTTTACCATAAGCTACCTCCGCTTTCCTTGCGTATGGATTTTTTTCGTCAGGAAACTTCGCAGGATATAAGGTGACTTGCTTTTGCAACAATGACAGTACATAACAACCAAGCTGTAACGATGATAGAGGTACGTCAATTTCGCGGATTCATCTGGCAGTAGCCTAGATTTCTCAGTCCTGTACACACACTGGACTCTGTCGATTATTCATTGGCTGACAACCTTACAAGCGAGCAGCACGCGATAGCTCTAGGAATTATTTCCTTATTTACTACTGGCTTGCAGTAGTCAAATGCGTTTCGTGACAGCCGCCAGCTAATCACACACGTGATTATGAAGTATACATTTTGGCGTTCAACCTGACCTGGAATGTATATGCAAAATTGACGTACCTTTAATCATAGTTGTACAACCTACCTGTTACCAACCAAACTACATTTTATGAAATTCCTCTCTCCATTATCTTTACATTAAATATTCATGATGGAAAAGAAACCTACGTCCTTACCATGATCCAAGACTGCCTCTATGCTTAATTTTATTGCGATCGGTTCAAAAACTTAATCGTGAAAATTTAAGACACTCGCGTATAGACAAACAGAGAGAGTTACTTTCGCATTAATAATATTATAAATAAAATTAGTGTAGAAGTTATGTAAAGCTATCTACATTTTATTAACATAAAAAGTGTCATGCAGTGTAGCATGTTGTTCTTTTCACTGCGCACATTAAACTAAAAGATTCTACGTCTTTGGTACACGACTCGGTTCAGGGTCACATTTTGACGACGCAAAATTGTTGTAACTACTCCAACGACCATTTAAATGTTGATATCGAGTCGAATTCAAGTATCGAACTAGACAGGTTTGAAAAAAAGCCAGAAGCTAGAAATCATTGTTGACTGCACGCATGCTGTCTGTCTTTTGGCGCGTTTAATGCAGCAACAACTTCGCTAAAAATTAATTATCTCTCCGTCCCCTAGGATTCAATTTCTACCTCGTGAAGTAGGGAGAATAGGAAGGTTGTTATTTCATCAGACTCTTGAGCTCTCTCGATGTCTTGGAGTCTTCACCTCATCCGTCATCCGTGGCTCCGTAAGGAAATTCGTTATGCTCACTGAAGTGTACAGATATCTTCTACGCGAACCTCCATGGTACAAATTGGGGGAAATACATCCCACCACCTGCGTTCGACCTCTAAGGTTTGCTTCGCAGCGTTATGAGCATACATCATACTACAAAACAGTTACAACCAAAATCCGAAAAAAGTAATGTGTACTTTATTTCTCTAATTAGATTAAGCGAAGCGAGCCATTAGTAATATGCAACAATTTGTACAAATATGTGGTACGCTAAACGATAAAACAATAAAACCTGACGTGGTATAAATTTCCATATTGAGCATTAAATGAAGCTGTTGCATATATTGGACAAAAATTGTGTTCGGTAAAAATTTTAAACAGCTCATATATATATATATATATATATATCTGCACTGAGTGAAAGCATTGTTTCATTGTACTAAATATATTTTTTTGGGTGACGTTTGCTTCAGCCAAACAATATTTTGTTGGTAAGACCAAGCTTGGAGTCCTCCAAAATAATTTACTTATTTCTCTCGACCAAATTATTCATTTAAACGCAATTTGTTTGTGCCAAACTTATATTTGGTTACTACAGGACGTCAAATAAATATTTTGTGTAAACAAACAACTTGTTACAACTGGTAAACAAAATAATATTGTTAGTTATGAATGATGTGCTTTGAACCAACAGTTTTTTTCGATGGACTAAATGATTTTGTTAGCAAAACTAAATCCATTTGGTTGACTCGCGGAAGATGGCAGTCTGGCGTGCGTGAGCGACAAGATGGCGAACACTTTATACCTCAACATTCAAAATATAAGTTTGTGCGACAAGTAGGACGTCTAAACTGTTAATCAGCATAATTCAAGTATCTTAATTTTAGCTATAACCATTTCAAAGTGGTTAATTTGATCGATCACAAAAGAAAATGCTAAAAACTTGAAAACTACCGCATCTGCACGTCTCGTTCTTTGTGCTGCGGTGCACGGCAATCATTTAGTAGTATTATTTGACGTCGTTTACCTTTTCGTAGACGGAAAACAAACATGTTTGAAAATAAAACAGTACAATCGTAAATTAATATTAGGCCCAACTTTTCCTGTACAAATAACAACCTCAATATCTTAGAAGCAGTCGTAGCTCAGTTGGTGCCGACCCCCCGTGGCTCAGTTGGTTGAGCGGCCAGCTTTGGTGCGAGGGGTTCTGGGATCGATTCCCAGGTCTAGCTGGGTGTGAATTTGTGTTTGTCCATTGGGTCTCAAACCTTGTCACTATTGAATTTGTCTCACGGAAAGTACTGGGGGTCACTCGAAATATGTCAAACCTAAAGGGGGGAATGGTTGGTGCAGTGTTGATGCGGAAGATTCCGCATCGCCGCTGCACCAAAAATTTTATATAAAAAAAAAACAAATTAAAATTAAAAAAATAAATCATTAAAAAAAAAGTTGGTTAGGTCATGAATGGAAAAGGAAAAGTGATAGGATAATGGATGAAATCCCGGCCCGACCATACTTTTTTTTTAAGTCTTAAAATTTCTGAAATTTTTTAAGTTAGTAAAATATAATTTTTTTAGTTCTTAAAATATCGTATGCGCATTTAATATGTCTAACGAAATATTTTTATGACCAACTAAATATTTGGTACTGCTAACAAAATTCAGCTCTTTGCCTCAAACAAATCGAGGGAACAAAATAATTTGGTACGAGCGAACAAATATTTCGTTGCCCCTCTATAAACAAATGATTTGGTTGATTCAAACAAATTTTGTTTGTACCAACAAAATTTTTTCTCAGTGTGTGTGTGTATGTATGTATAATATTAATAATACAAATATGTTAAAAAGGAGATGGCAAAAAAAATTTAAATACAAATTTATCTGATTCTCTGACACATGATATTGTATTGCATTATTCTTTCTAAATATCCTAAGAATGATGGGTCTCCTTTTTACTGTAAATATACGTAAATATTTGCGGTTAACTAACTAAAATCGTTGTTTTCATGGTTACTCGTGAAGTTCAATTATTGTAATTGTTTAGCTGCACGCAATATGTATGTGTGTATAAATAAATAAATAAATATATATATTTATTTATATATATATATATACACACCTAAGTTTGCAAAGTTCCATGTCAATATTCTAGGGAAACAATCCTCACGTGTAGAGGAACGAAAATAGGTTATGTGGACATGGGTCCGAAAACTCACCGTTTCTGCGCTACAGTTGGCAATACTTGACGTATAATTGGTAGCGCCGGCAGGATCATGTTGCTGTGGAGCATCATTGCAGCTGTAGGCAGGCCCATACCAGACTAGTCGTACGAACCCTTGAATTGGACGCACACATTTCCCACTCTAGCATCGAGGTGGATATCAAGCGTCATTTACACAATCGACATTTTAAAAAAAACTAATTAATTACAATATTCTTGAAACTCATTTCGGTGTGATGTATGCAAACAAGAAATAAAGTACATTGTGTAGTTAAAAAAGAAGCGTTATTGCAATAGCCAAACAAGTTTTATAATTTCTTTACAAACCATGGTTAGAGATGATGGTTTATCGCGGGAGAACTTGACTGCATGCTGGGTTTCAACGCACGTTCAACATACCCGAAGATTACTGGATTTTGCTTGTATGTGGAGCTGTTTCCCTATTCGACTGAGCCAATAAGAATCCCACTATTATAATATTTGATACCCACTATTGGTCTGCAGACAGATATCACAAAATCATACATGTCACAAGAAACTACACGTTTTCATGGGTATGTTGGCTAAGAAATGTTTACTATGTATAGAGGTACGTAAATTTCGTAGATACATTCCAAGTCAGGTTGAACGCCAATTATGTATACTTAATTGTAATGTCTGTGACTTGCTGGTGGCTGTTACGAAACGCGTTTGACTACTGCAAGCCAGTAGTAAATAAGGAAATAATGCGAAGTGCTATCGCTTGCTACCTGCTTGTACGGTCATAAGCCAATATATAATCTATTGTGGCCAGTGGCTGTATAGGACTGACACGTCTAGGCTGCTGCCAGATGAATCCGCGAAATTGACGTACCTCTAACTATATACTATAATCTCTAACCATGGTCAACAACTTCAAGCAAAAAATGGGCAATTTTGTAAATAACAATAATTCCATGAATAAAAGTAAAAAGACTCTCGTGAGGTTATAAATCGTAACTTTCGTTGAAAAGATAGCGGAAGTCATTAATTTGTTTTACTATCCTAGTAACCTGGTAGTCGGTATATTTCATAGCAAACTTATGTGTCTTAGATGTCGTGCTTTGACACGGTAAAAAAAAAAAAAAAAAAAAAAAAAAAAAAAAAAAAAAAAAAAAAAAAAAAAAAAAAAAAAAAAAAAAAAAAAAAAAAAAAAAAAAAAAAAAAAAAAAAAAAAAAAAAAAAAAAAAAAAAAAAAAAAAAAAAAAAAAAAAACCTTTTGAGTTCAAATCTCGTAAGACGTGGGTATAATCTGTGTTCAAATCTCGCAAGACGTGGGTATAATCTGTGGTTTTACGGTAGCGCCCGACTGAGCATGATAACGCTTCGGTAACAAATACACTAGGCCTATATATAAATACCGGACAGCTTGAGCGATTTGGCGAGAATTCTGGTTGTACTATCTCGCCCAACCATCAGAGAACAGCACCTATGTTTAATTGATTTCAGACGTACGCTGCCGACATAAATATCCTGAAAAAAAATGCCTCTATGGAGAACATATTTTCGTTGCATGGAGAAATTAAACAATAGCAGTACGATAAATACTTAAGATTAAATAAAACATGTTGAAATAATAAAATACAAGAATTATACCAAACATGTTAGAAGGGTCCAGATGGAGCACCAAACAAACGCTTGACGTGGTTGGTACCTATATGGCCGACTAATTAAAAAATTTAGGAAATTTTAGCTAGGAGGTGTGTGAACAGGGCTAAAATATAGAGTTTTCAACCTAAAACATCAACTAAAGAGCATAAAAAATTTATTTACCATAAAAAAATACCAGTCTGATGTGAACTTTTGAGGTTAAGGCGGCTGACAAATTTGGTATGTACCTCTCCCCCTCTTGGCTTTACTCCCCTCGTTTACATTCAGACCTTATGCTACCCCCATGAATTATACAAAAGTAATACCAAAATATGTGTTAGTTTCACGTCATCTCGCTAGGTTATTTTTCACAAGCTTACTCTTAGTATTTGCATATAGTTGTCCGGTATTACTCTCTATGGTATTTGACGGTAACACATTGGACTCGCAGTGGAGAGAAACCGGGATCGATTCCCCGGGCCGGTTGTCGGTGGTTTCCCGAAAACCTCCCTTAGATCCTGAATTTGCGTAAACTTGTGAGTAACCTTATATACTAACCTTGCTGACGACCATTTAAATTGGTAGCATCCTGCTTCGGCACTTGAATGTTGGGTTCCAGTCACTTATAGACTTATTATTCCAATGACTCAGAATAAAAATGTATAATAAGGTGTAAAGAAATACAGCGAGTGTGACTCATATCAGGAGGTTTAATTATTCCTTGCAAGTGGTTTTCTGTCACGGCAAAGACCGATGGACGCAGTTAACTGGCACCTTTAACATGTTCTCTTCTGTTAAATTACGATTCTTACTAACTCATACACTAAAACGAAAAATGTAATGTTTAATATTATTTTAAGATTCGCTATGCCAGTAGTAATACTGTAAACAAAACGAAACAATGAAGTTCAACTGTAATGCAAGAATGGAAAAATACAGGCACTGAGATTATCCGACTGCTCTACCCGATGGTTGGATAGCATAATTATCACTATAGGGAATGCACGAGAAAACTAACGTATGAACGTTGAAGCTGAGGAATTAACGTGGGGAAAAACCAAGAGAGTCTCGTCTTAACATAATTTTCAAAAAATAACAATAAATATCACGTTAATTCCGAGATAGATTTATCAATATCCGGTAGAGTTTAAAAGACTAAACTTATTGTTGGTAAAATTAAGAACATGTCCATTCGCCTAGATACCATCTACAGTATCTTGTGTAGAAACAAAAAAAAATGTTCTTGTGAAGGAGACTGATTTTCCGAAGGCAAATAAACGGCTTGATTAAAATAACAATAATAATAAATAAAAAACAATTGGGCCAATGAACAAAACAATTCATTGCTTCCAATATTTACATGTTTGTAAAATTTAACTCACGAATGTTATAAGATGGCGGAATACTACAAATAAATAAACACGCGTCTTTCGGAGTTGTTCAGTCAGAACTCCCAGCACAATTCGCAGGCATGCCTTAAAAACTGCGAACAAAATCAACACCCATGAGAGCTGTCAAACTACAGGCAGCATTAAAGTACGTATTTATCAGGAGTCCTGTATATCTAGACATTATTCGTACTCCAGTATTTAAATATTAGGCTTGCAAGTTAAAGTTTAGGAATACAGGTAAAGCCTTCGATGCGTTAATGACACATTATAAAACGTTTGTCTATACGTGAGCGGAATTTTCTTTGTGGAACTGACAGTTTCTGTACACATTGTTCTGTTATCATGTATACCAGAATGAAGAACGGGGCTGAGAAGAAAATTGTAATAATGTGTACAGGTATTGAGTCAATGTGGTCATATCTCTCTCTCTCCTCTTGAAAATTTCTGACAAGTTTAGGGCTTTAAACTTTGTCAAAAATATTCAACACAGTGTGTGTGTGTGTGTGTGTGTGTGTGTTCGCTTTAGTTCTTGTATTTCTTGATATGTAATAAGAAAGCAATACAAGACATTGTATGAAAAATAGCAACTTGTTTAAGGCTATATTTTTTGAATTATGTTTTAAGTATTGAGAGTTCGTGCGTATAAGATTTCGAAATAAAATAGACACTGATAACAGAATAAATATAACGTATACCTACGCTATAGTCCACACGGCTTGGTCAGAACAAAGCCCCGTAAGGAAGTCATTCAGAAACAGATCCTTATCAAATATCTGTTTTATTGATTTAAAAGAAGGAAATGCCGTTGGCAAGACGCAGAGTTTTCGTTGTAAAAAATGTAAAGTATAGCGCACTCAATTTTGGATAACAAAGAAATTGTTTCATTGCAGAAAGGATGGTTATTTTGACATTCTTAGAGATAATTTTTTACATTTACCTACTTCATTCGTTCGAAGAGAGCCTGACAGGCCCTTAATATTGTAAGAGTTAAGTTTAACTATATTTGCCAAATTTGTGTTCTATAGATCTAAGCTTGATTTCAGGACTCCTTGAGATAGTACAATAGGTTCCTGAATGTCCACTTAGAATGTTCAGTCTTTTTTAGTATTCAACATTATTCAAAATTTCTGAGTTTACATGAGTAAATCCTCGCATTTTTCTGCTACAGACATCATGAACTTATTTACAGTTATAGCGCTATCTCAATAATGAGAAACTGTTGTCATCTCTAATTAAACTAGGTTTTGCTCTATTATAATATTAATTATATTTTTTTACGTTGAGCTATTTAAGGAAATAGAATATGACATGACTAAGAGCAAACATTTAATATCACTAAAATACTTTGGAAAGTTCACTAGCTTTTATTTTACAAGTCAAGTAAATTAAATATGAAACTGATGATAAATCTAAACTATGAGCCAAGTAGCGTTCTACTCTCTAACACAATTCCTTATACCTAAATTTTTCTTAAATAAAAATTATATAAAAGTTAAATTAAATAAATACGATGTGGAAACTATATATAGCTCTCAACATTCTCTGTTACAGTATATGGAATTCAGTTGCAAGCCAAAATACTAATAACAATATTAGATTGTTAGAGTTGACTTTGTTATTACCACTTCGCCTGGAGAATCTTATAATCTAAATGTCACGTTACATTTTTCATTCGTATAAAAATAATTTTGCATAAAATAAGCATAAATTGATTGTGTTATTAGTATTAAAAAGCTCAAAAATATTTACAATCTGAATATACCTAGCTTCTTGAACCTCTGTTTATAACGGTACAGTGTAAAATTATAACTTTTTCAACAATTTACTGAGCAAATAATGTCACGTGAAATACTGCCCTGAGCATTGATTCCTACTGCATGCACAAATTATTTACAAAGAACCACTTGCGAACAGAAAATGTACGAGTGTGACATACACTTTAATATTTTTCAACAGTATACAGTGATACTAACAAACCCTGTAGTTGGAGTACATACCGTTGCGATTATAACCTATGAGGCTATGGCAGCTGAATATTTTATTCATATTAACGGTCTACCGTATTAAGTTTGTGGCGTGATAACACTGCCATATCATGGGTAGGCCTACAGTTATAAAACAAACACGTGCGGATAAGTTCATTCTCGAGCCATAACATTTGAATAAAAATTCTTCTGCGGAGCAAGTTATTGTGGGTTTTCATCTTGGCGGAGGCAATATTACGCTTTCAAGGTCAGGAAGCATTGAAACTCTAAGGGAAATGTAAGAGTATTAAATACCACTATTGCCTCATAAGAACGAGATACGGAACCAGCATGCAGATATTCCAGTCGGCAAAGCGCCTCTGTGGAAATTATATAGCGGAAGCCATAATAACACGTCTGAAAGGCTGAGCAGCTTTCTGCTAAAATTAATTTTGAATGCCTTAATTGCCACACTCAATAAAGGCGTTAAATAGGCACATCGGCCATTTCATGCAAGGGAAAAAATCTGTCTACATGTGACATTTCTGAACTACGGACGCTAAGTAGACATTAAAAATAAAAATATAATATTACATTTAATTCTGAAGTTCTGCTTTCAGTACAACGCGTGTTTTTTCTCTCTAAATTTTTATATCTATCTTAAGATGGCATGTTACGTAATTCAACGCTAAATTCATTAATCTATAACTGTAGGTTTCTTGAAGCCAATTTGTGAAAATTAAGCAATAGCAATCCTGGACAATAGTTTTCGCCAGCGTTTTAAACAAAATTGTTTCCAGTGTTCCAAACTTCTGAGGCACAATCTCTGACGCCGGAACCTCGTACATTTAACTGCGGCGCAAGAGATCACGCGTAACGAATTAGTAATTCTGGACAAATATTTACTCATATAGTTGGCAAATATCATCATCTAGGATTGTCATTGAGTATTTTATCCATATTGGCTTCGAAAAAAGTGTAGAAATCAATTTATGTTTTCAGCGTATATTTATCTACCACACACTCTTAATGAGCAAGCATACGAAAGGAAAATGTAGTCCGAAAAAAAAAATTCCAAAGTTACAATTTTAATTGTAGAATTTCATATAAAGTTATGTTCAGAACCGTTTCACTAGTACCTGAGAGCCTGTATTTACTTTCTGGGTATAGTAACTTATAGACTATTGTAGATGGTATCTGATGAACCTTCCACACGTAACAAATTACTAAACTAAAATCAGAGTTAATATTCGTGGTACGTACTATACGATGATTTAAGCCATCTGTTCTATCCACGAGCATTAAAAAAGGAGCTTAAATAGCGTATCAATAGTCAGGATATAATTCCTAAAACTTCTTTGCGTATTTCACACGACTTTAAAGCACCGTAAACCGTGTTTGGACTGTGGTTTGTGAAGGTTTGGAGGATTATTTCTGGCCACAAATTGAACGCTAGCTAGGCAATATAAATTCTCTTTATCTAGCGCATGGATGAACTAAAATTATATCGTTACGAGCTTAATGAAAGTGAAAATCAACTCTCACGTTTTTTCATGTTACGTTGCAGTGCACTAAATTAATGAAATAAAAATTGGCGATCGTTTAGCTGTTAGCCATTTATTATCATAGATGTGATTACAATCGCAAATGTTCTCATCTTTAAAGCAGACCAGTTAACGTCAGATTTTGCGAATTTTTCAGCACTAGAGTGTTGGAAATAATATGTTATTTTTATACTATACCTTTTACATATTTTCCTATATGACTTTATTCCATATAAATGTTATAACTTCTAGTAATCATTAGTCTATGAATCAATGATGTATTTACACTTCCATTAATTTACTAAATTGTATATTAAGTTTAATAAAATATCAAAGCTTAACCCAAAATAGTATCACAAATAAATATTGCAAGGGGCAATCAGCAAATTTTACAATTTTGGTGTATCTTGCATCGTTTTCCTATACACCCGATGTACCTTTCCTCCGAAACGAAATTTCCGTGTATTTTCTATTATCAGTAACACCTTTATCCTTCAAACAATACAGAATTTTCCTCAGTTATGTTAGCCATACAATAAAGTAGTTATAAACTGTGGTTTTCATCTTCCTTTTCGATGGGAAAAAACTTATGAAATCACCTTTCTATATGTGTTTCGGAATATGTGCCTGAAAGAGTTTATGTAGTTTTGCCGGTATACATGAGTACATCCCCTAAAAATTGTTGAACCCATGAACCGAATTTTATGAAATTTGGTACTTATGTAGTACTTACTTATTAAGATCACCTGACTTTTATAAATTTTGTTAATGCTCAATGGGTATTCACGTAGCAAAAATGCATAGTTTTATACATTAAGATTACATACATAGGATTTGTTTTATGGACATTAGTTTTGACTGCATTTTCTACCTGTGAAATTTGTTTAGCTTAATGTGCTAATATATTCAAAATCACACAACGAAGTTCCTTCGTATTTTTTAAAAATTACCATTAAAATTGTTAATATTTTCAGAATTTCTTTTAAAATACAAAAGAATTTGATAGCATGCTTTTAAACCTTTTAGCAAATGGCCGATAGTATATTCTTCATTGAAAATTATTTTATTCGAGTAAGTTGTTTTTTTATTTTATTTTTATGTTTCCTCTTAACTTGTGTTTTTACTGTCATGCCTAAAACATAAAGTCCCTAAAACCTGTCTCAATAATGCCTGCTTTGCCTTTTTTAACAGAATTATATTGTAAGGGTAAATTATAATTACGTAAAAATTATGAAACATAATTATATAATCTTATTATGGAGTAATGTAGTTGGAATTAAAAGAGTTCTACTCGTACAAAAGAAAGCTCTTACAATAACCAATCCGTGTGGTTATGTGTAATTGCTCCATATAGTAGGCTGATTGTCATAAATATTCTTTAAATTACGATAATTACGCTTATTATACACGTACTAGCTTATAGTAAGTAAACAGAATGTAATGTTAGGTACTACTCATAGGACTTGCGAATGAGTGCTAGGTTTACTTTCTAATAAATTGGGTCGTACAGCACACACAATAAAATTACACACATTTTAACCAGAGATTTTTAAGTTTTTGGTTGACAATCCATTTCATTCCGTTGACGAGTATTTGTCTATCACTGTAGGAAGGTGTACATTTGAAACTTTCGGGTTATGTCACGTGTTTTGTAATAGCATGTTTATATTATTATGGTTTGTATGTTTTTTTTATTCTTTGATTGTTAATTGCGTTGTTTATTGTTTGTTTCAATAATCGTGTACATTGCCATACTGGCTTAGTGACAATTGAATTATTGATTGTTTGTTAGAAACGGAACCGAAATCGTAATTTATTTGTCGGAAACAACTAATGACGTAAAGTGTAAAAACTGTACAGTGTTTGGTGCACTTACAAAATTACAAATTTTTTATGCAGAACTGTCTTAAGAGTTTACATTTCTTATCCTTGAAATGCCCCCACGGTATGGGGTTAGAAACTGGGGTTTATCCACTCTATCACGTATAGTCATGTGCACTGCTCGGAGCGAAACTCCACTCAATGATAAGAAATGTGTATTTAAGTAAGTTTAATATTTTAAAATCTTGAAAAAGAGCAGATATCGAAAAACCGTTTATGTAATGCTGGCAAGTTATTAAGTTTAAAAAAATTAATTAAGACGATAATTAGTCGAAAATATTCAAAGATTTTATTTGAAAAAAATTAGGGTGCATTGCACAAACGATTGCCAACATTCCTATGTCACAGTTTTCCGATATATGCTTCATTTAAAGATTTTAAACATTAAACTTACGTGACCCTAACATGTTTCGAACTTATTGGTTCTCGTGAGGTACATATATGTATACTGCAGTCAGCCAGTCCTGCGGCATGTTCACAGATTTCATGGTTGGAAGAGTAAGGTACAACAGTATACATACTGAACGAAACACAGCGTCAATAATCACGATTTATTTAAGTAGATTTTGCACTCTGCAGGATGTGTAACTTACAAAGGGTAGCTTAAAGGTGTTCACGTGACAAAAATGCATAATTTTATATTTGTACGACATAGTGTTCGTTTTATAGACATTACGTGAAACTATATTTTCCACATGTAAAAATGTTTTATGCCGTAGTTAGAATTATCGAGTTACGGGAACGTATTAATAACAAAAACCAATTGTATTACTCGAATTAAATAATAATTTACACTTAAAATAGTTATTATGGGTAATACGCTAAAAGTTTTAAAAACACACAACAGTCTTATTGTATTTAAAGTAAAATCCATAAATGAAGTAAATTGCGATCATTTTCAGATTTTTTAAAAGTATAAAGGAATCTCATTGCATGTTTTCAAATATTTTAGCATATTGTCCATATTATCTAATTTCACTGTCAATTATTTCATTCGAATAAGACACTTGGTTTTTGTTATTATACCATGTTACCGTAACTTGCAAATTTGGACTTTGTCATGTCACTACGGGAAAACTGTTAGAGTTAAAAAGTTTTTACAAATGGAAAATGTAGTCACAAGTAACTTCTACAAAGCGATCACTAATCCGTGCAAATATAAAGTTATGAAATTATAAATTTTTGGGACGTGAACGCCTTCATCACACACGACTCTGGCGAAGATAGCATAGGACTTGCAGCCGCCGAATACACCCGCTAGCAGCGGTAGTGACGTCCATCAGGCGAGAGCGTTGGCACGTAATCATCACGCACGCAGCACAAATGAACCGCTCAGCCCAACTCACGCACACACACACACACACACCACCACCAACCGAGGATCAGAAATGAAACTTGGGGGAAGGGGAGGCAAGGGGAAACGATAATGTGGGAATAGCGCGCGTTGGAGTACAGACTTAGTGGTTCGCGGGGCGATGAATACACAAGGGCGTGCAATTATCGAGTCGCGAGCGGGGGTGTTTTGCACCGTCGCCGTCGGGGAATTCAGTTGGCGTCCAGTTAACGGGCTGAGTATAGTTGCGTTGCAGTTGAATTAACAAGTTAACATCGCGAGAGCAATAACGGTCTAGGGAAGGATGCAGTTCAAATTCACCCGGTGTTTGACTACGCGAGTATATTGACAGTCTGGAAATCAGTTGCCAGACCATAAATGTGTAGTTTAATGGCAAGTCTGGTAGGTTTACAGTGACTTTGAAAATGCTTTTTAAACCAACATAATTTTATAACGAAGAATCCCAGCATTGTTTTGGCACAGGGCTGAGATTCATAGTGGAGTAAGTAACAATTATTTATTAGTTCAATTTTTATTCATACTATTCACATTTTCCGAAATAAAATTCTGTACCAAATATTTCGCTCTTAACTGAATTCCTGAATACCATTTGAGTATTGAATAATGTACTCCAATATGCATGTGAATACAAAAAAAAAAAACGTTTACGAGGATACTATATGAACTTACTTACACAATTAAAAATATAAGATGCTCACTTGTACTAATTTTTCTGTTAGCAGTAAACCTCATAGTATTTCAGATTTTTGCCCTACAGTACCGCTAATTTTGTTATGAATATAAGCCAAAATCAGGCGAAATAATTTTTTTACGAATGAACGATGCATTATTTTGCAAACCGCCTACATATGATTGTGCATCGTATGTTCGATCTTAGTCTTGCATTTTTAAAGCATTGCGTTAAAAAGTTTTGAGGTTTTGCGCCAATATGGAATAAACTACCTAGCATGACTTAGAAATTTCGAAATTTGTGCCTCCTTTATCGATTCTTTTTAATACATAAATATTGTGTGATTAATTTAAAAACATATCAAGCAGTAGCCCTTGAAAACTATTCCATACAAATATAAAATTTATAAAATTATGATTTTTCCACACACACAGTAAAAAAAAATTGTACAATTACAAGGGAAATCTTGTAACATAATATCAGAACATTATTGTCAGGTAATAAAAGTCAGGTGTCAGAAACCTTCTAAAGTGGTTAAAAATATAGTGAGCACCTTTACGAACTAGTAAAATTGTTGTTAATGAGAAAATTGTTCCATTTTGAAAGAAGATAAAACTAGGAGAACTGTCACATTTTACACAAAAATTCGTACTTTTACAAAAAAAATGTTGGAAACTAGTTTCCAAATTTTTTTCTTTTTTGTAACACTACAAACCGTTGTTGTGAAGTGGACCAGATAATAGCTGTAAATATACAAAATTTGTTTGTAGATTTATAGAAGTGTTTGTAAATATACAAAGAAATTTGTAAAAGTACAAGATTTTTTGTAAATTTCACAAAACATTTTTGTAGTGTTAAAAGAAATTTTTTTTGGAACCAGGTTTCCAAAAAAACTTTTTTGTAAAAGTACATTTTTTTACTGTGCACTTGGACGCTCTTAAGCAAGCCATCCCAGCATACACCTGGAGCGATTTCGGAAAACCATGGAAAAGTGAGATCAGGATGTCCGTAGCCAGGATTCGAAATCTTATCCTCCCGAATGTGAGCCTACAAACGTTAGAAAATATAAGTTTCTTACTATTTTATCTCAAATAGCGCTTGCATGAAGCTTTGTAAACGTCCATTCGAGTAAAATGACGATATTTATCGTGTTCCCAATCTGTTCCGTATTCCAGAGAAACTAAGACTGATAGCGCTGTAATAATTTGAATTAAATAACCCCCGTTTGTTGTTCTAAATCTGCTTTGACTGGCAAAATGTTATTAAATAACCTCAGGAGCGTGTTTATCTGCTAGTTCCTGCTAACACTGAACCGTAAAAAAATGTTTACATTAACACCAACTGCAATGTATTTGCTATCCGAATTTTGCCTGACGTACAGCCTTTAAAACATTTTTTTTTCAGAGTACCCAAAAATGTTTTGCGCCATCACAAAACCTTGCCTACGGGTTACAAGCTATTCAGATGACCGTCTTCATTCTGTAATCGTGTGTACATTATTGCGTGCGTTTCGGTGTAATATGATATGTGTGTACACATACGTTCATTCACTACTTCCTGTAATCTGTGGGACATGCTGTAGCGCTTACGGACACAGTCAACAGTAATGTACATAACCATGTTTTCATTTTTATATTTGCACCAGATACGTTCTTCTTAATTTACAATATAAATTGTGACTAAATTTTGACTTTATGAAATTTTTTTTCTCTCACACAGTTTTTGCGTATTGGCTCGTCAAAGTCGAAATTTGCGTGTTACAGTTTTAAGTACGACACTGAAACCCACTGATTTACCAAACTGTAAAATTTTCACAGTGAATAATGTTGTTGCGTTCTGCAATTTCTCCCTTATAAAAACAGAAATTTGGAATTTAAAACGTAACTGTTTTCTTGTATATGTCTAATGTGTTCAAATGAAACCAGTTGGTGCATGATGTAACCAACAAATGAAAAAAATTTTTGTATCTGTTAAAATGTACTTATTACAGAAGATTTTGTCATCAAAACAAATTGATACTCATTTGTTGGTTACGGAAATGTTACCACTATTGCACATACTGACGGTAAAAATTATTTTTTGCATTTTTATTTCTCGAACGTATTTTAATAACGGGCTTTTTAGTCTTTAAATTATATTCGTCGAATGCTGGAACATGTATAAACTATGTCTGACCGAACTACGTCTTCTAGAACAAGTAAGTTTTCATTCAGATATTTACCATTTAACGATTCCAAAAGCGGCATCGACGAAATAGTTATGCGCGAATGCTATGCCCTCTTCCATTTTATTGATTTCGCCGAATTCATTTGAACAATTGAGGATACATTTAATGTCAATTATAACAAACGCAAAAAAAAATAGTAAAGTTTCCAAACTTTCATTCCTATGGATCTCTTGCGTCTATTCGTCCTAGTGAAAACACTAAAAATCGCATGGAAAAACTCTTACTGAAACACATCAATTATAAAAAGAGAACCTGAATTTCATTAATATTGTGCTCTGCTTGTAAAATGATTGAAAACCTTATAAAAACAGTTGAGAAATTATTTTATTGTTATCTACGAAATTCGGTGTGCTAGTGGTGTTAACGTTTACAGTACGTAGAAACCAACAACAGCTTCATTTTTAATTTATTAGAAAGTATCTTTCGTAAATATTGACTATCATCCTTTTTGTTTAATTATGTTTCCCTAAATCCCGTGGAAATAATTCTGTCAAAATGTTTACAGCCGTAAGACATGTAGGTACGGACTGGAAAATTTCGCGAATTCAATTACCTGTAGGCTAGAATCCATTTTACTATACATACTCAAGCCCCGACTATTCGTTCATAGTCTGTTGCTCCACTGAGTAGCAGCTAGTGGACAAATAGTCGGGGCTTGAGTATGGGTAGTTAGAGACACTGGAAAATCGCGAAAAAGTTTAGCATAGTGTCCAATAAACTATAGTATATTAACCATGACACGCGTGAGCAGTTTTGTGGCGAATCACACACGCTGTGTGTTCAAGCTGTACAGTTCTAACAGGGCCTGTTGTAGAGAGAAACAATGCTACAAATAAACTACAGCCAATGTTGATACAAAACATTCAGTGTTATATGCATCACGTTGGAGCCTAGCAAACAGTCAACTATTCCCGCGATTTTCCAGTGTCTCGATGGATAGTACAATGGATTCTAACCTACAGGTCACTGAATTAGCGAAATTTCCCAGTCCGTACGTATCGATGTTTAAGCGCTGATTTTTGTAAAGTATTGACAAAAAACGAAACATTTGTACCACCTCTGTAACAATAAATTTATCCATAAACATGTACAGGTTCGAACAGTCACTTGCTCTCTCTCGTTTTTATGTGAACACTACGAACTAGCATGCTCGTCCACGTAGTAGCCGTCGTGTTTTTGCTATGAGTACAGATATTTTGGTGGACAGTATTAGATTGGCCCACCTTTGCGAGAGTTTTAATATTGTTAACACATATATTTAAGGTACAAACATACACACCCAATCAAAATATTCAATTTTTTATCTGCGCGTTGCTTAATCTTTATAGCTGTTTAACTGTTTATTTTTTGTTTTGTAATTTAAATTATTATTACTATTTAGTAAACAACACGTAGGGTAATACTATAGCAGAATTAAATTTTGAGAAGCATTTTGAACTTAATTAAAGTAAATTGTATCAACGGTCTTCTGCGGACATACCAAGTGTTTTTACGAAATATTTGCATTCACTTCAGTAATGTCAAATTCACTTCAGTAATGTCAATATGTGAGTGGCTGTGTGTATCAGACATAAATACGAACGTAAAAAATTTCTGAAAACATGGTAGGGGTTATTCGAAACGTGTCATCTTAATTTGATTTGTGCGCATTTAAGAAACTTGAGTAATTTGTGTACCTTACGTTTACTTCTACGCTAGGGCGTTGGCTCAGACCAACTTCCCCCCACTAATTTTCACAAGTGGTTTAATTCATCTCCTTTTGTTCGCGAGGAGAATTTGAGTGGGCTGTGTGGCTGGCTCAGGTGTTCTTTCTATATTAAGCCCTCCAACGTGGTTCTCCTCTCAACCCTAGGTTCCCAACGGACCAGGAATTTCAAGAGACGGGGGATCTTGCGCGGTCAGTGAGGGAGGAAACGCCAATGTGGTTAGAAATTAGAGAATGTTTCCTTCTCCCTTTACCTAACTCCCATTCCACGAAATCCCTACGCTATTGCTCCATCCCCACCTCACTTCTCACGTTCCCTCCCCAACTGACCAGGAGCAGTCCGTGGAACCATCATTCTATTAAAATAGGGACAGAAATTATAAATGGTGGTTGGGACTGTTTGCTGGATTTTTCTTGCAGTTATGCCAACTGTAGAAGGAATTATATGTTTTGTAGAGAAAACAGTATGTTCTGTGGAAGAACCAAAGTGATATGAAAAAATAGTTTTAAAAATATAATAATACCAATTCAAAGTGTATTAAAATATGCGAATTATTAATCCCATGAAATCACTTGTAGTACTTAAAATAAAGAGCGCGGGGTGCATGAAGTAACTAATTGATCCACGAACAGTTCATCAAAGTAGCTAACAATTTTATTTGACTGCAAATGATATGAAATGTTATGCGCGTTTTCTCACCGACAGCTGCTCTCTACACTCTTTGAATAATATCTATTGCATGCGCCCTATGTTTTACTTTTGAAATATTACAATTATTTTCACAGGTGAAATTATGTTATGACATTTAGCGTTTTAAAACGAAGTACATCTTTTTTTTTATTTAAATAAATATTTTCCTCGTTTTAGTCTTATGTGTTTCAAATTTTGCAAACGATTTTAAACAAGCAACATTTGTACTGAACAGACTAACAAACAACAATACAGACAAGACGGCGAGTTAACTTTGCATTGCCATCCATTCTGAGCGTGTTTCAAGTTTCATCGGAAGTTAGTTTAAAATCCAGACGGAGAAGAAAACAAGTTAAGAAAAACGTGGTAACAACTGTCTGAATAGGATTGGTAACTTAACTTTACTGCTGTCTCTCAGTACAACAGAATTAGAGTTCCTACAACAATTTAAGAGTTTATTTTCTCTGTACAGCTCGACCGTGGTCTGCGGAGTCGACCTGCCAGAACAACGTGTTGCTTTTTTAGCATTTTATTAACGTAATGTAATTCACAATTTGTTGTGCTGTCAGGACAGTCATTTATTTATAGCTGATCCCAGCAAGACGTCAGTGGCAACGATATAGGCCTACCTGTTTTACGTATGCCACGTGCGATATATTTAGACTACATATAAACGATACGGTAATGCGGTGTTTAAGTCATACTTCTGAATGTTTCATCAAAAAATATAGCGTGATTCAGCTGGCCTCATAGAGGTTGTACAACACCACGTCTCGATATAACTGTAGAATGAAACTCCTGTAGACTATAATTTATTTCTCCCTGATGGTACTTGCTTTTCGGATCGTCTGCCTTGAAAGTTCTCAAAGTAAGTTTTCTTCATAATTAAATTATCTTACAAATCAAAAAAGTTGCATTACTTTTCTTAGGTATTTACGTAAGCATCATTCCGACGCAAACACTACAGTACGTGCTACATTAGTTGGCGCGTAGCAGCAGCAGCTGAGAATAGGGTGACATTTCCGGAATTCGAACTTCAGGTCATGGCATATGCACATTGTAAACCCCGGGATGAAAACACTGACCCCGAGTAGTAAAGAAGTTCTACTGAGAAACAATAGTATATTAGATGCAAGAACCCATCTGTTCTCTATCCACCAACTTAGGTGGTGCGTGCTGTACCTCAATATCTTTACTGGTAAGATGAATATCATCAGCTGATGGAAAACAAATTTTTTGTCTTTTTACCCCTTTATATGTCGAATTTCAAAAAAAAAAAAAAAAATCTTAATTTCACACCTTAAATATTTGTTTAAGTATCCAAGTGAACTGAAAAGCAGAACCATGGCTCATTCAATCAAAGCAAAATCGATAATTCATAAAAATCACTTATCACCTCTGTACAGTACTGAGAACTCGAATTTTAAAAAATCTTATAACCTTTTGCGGCCATTTACCTGATCATCATCCTGAAGCAAAAATAAACTGAATATCTCGATGGGTTCGATATATATATATATATATATATATATATATATATATATATATATATATATATATATATATATACATATATATATAATATTTCTGTAAAACACGTTCCAGGTCTTTTCACCCCTAAGTGACTAAAATTCTAAAAACCCTTGAATCACATTTTACTAGTGCCACTTGAACGTGAAAAACTCGACAATAGCCCGCGGGGTTCAAGATATGTAGACGATTAATAGAAAACACATTTCATCACTTTTCATCCCTTTTCTCCTCCTTATGTGCGGAATTTCGAAAATTCGTGAAATTACTTTGTAGGTATTTGAGTAGGTATCACTCATAAACAAAATTCATGTCGCCACATAAAAAACCAATGTGGTCGATATATATCTACTGTGATTCGAAAACAAATTTTACCCTTTTTTACTTATTTGGGGCCGAATTGGGAAAAAATATTTTTAATGGTATTTTGGATATTTACATAAGCATCATTCTTAAGCAAAGAGCACGACGATATCTCTATTGGTTCGACAAATATATTTTCATCCCTTTAATTATCAAAATATAGAAACGTCTTGGAGTCCTGTCATAGTAATTTGTATACGTAATGAATTGAAGTAAAAAATCACTATAGCCAATTGTATTCCAGTGATATAGACGATTTATGAAAAACATATCCCCCCCCCCCATTTTTTTCTGCTTGGGGGTCAAATTTCAATTACTCCTACAACTACATTTTGGGTATTTATGTAAGCAACATTTTTAATTGAAATTGAACTCTTTATCCCAATGGATTATGTATAGATAGATAATTCATCGAAAACACATTCACCACCTTAAATGTTGAATTTCGAAGTATCCCGAAATCTGCTAGTATGCATTTTTATGTTCGTCCCATCTAACTTTACTTTTTTATATTTCGTTTTACGCCATGTTCATGTTTTCAAAATGGCGGCCATTTTAACATTATTTGATCAAGATAGATATCTAAGGAACTGTACTTTAGAATGTCATCAATCTTGGTACACGTATATAACATACAAAGTTGACTTGAATATTGTGTATTTTGTACATGCTGTGTTCATATTTTTTTCATAATGGTGGCTGTTCTCTAATTTTAGCATATTATCATATATCATAGGAAGTATTATTCAGAATTTTCCCAAACTTGATACACATATACTGTATGCAAAGCTGACTTGAATACTCTGCACTTCGTTCAGCCTGTGTGTATATTTTGTCCCATTTTTAGGTTTTTAGCTTAGTATCACATTTCTTAGGAATATTTTTCAGAATTTCAACAAACTTAGTACACATATACTACATACAAAGCTATAGGTGATTCGGAATAAAGTGAGCACTCAAAAAGCCCTTATCAATTTCTATTTTTTGCGTTTACGTATTTTCGCTGAAAGTAAATATTCCCATGTGCTTTTATTAACATAGGCTCGTACAATGTTTACATTTACATTAAACTGCTCCGATAAATGTTGTCTATAATACGAGTATATACTCATTAAAAGCACGGGTGTTGAATATATGCTATACTCAACAGTAATCTTAGTTATAAGTACCTGCGAGTTAACGTTGTATAACACTGGTTTATGTGCATCGACTATAATTGATACAACATGCACTATCGCCATTACGAATCTCGTAAATGCGGACGTAATATATTACACTAAAATCATACACGACACACGCAATTCGAGAATTCAAGTTCCGTTCAGCATAAGGTAAAGGCACCGATTATGAGACCCATTTTGTAAAACGCGTACAACTTTTAAGTAGGTAGACATAAATGAACTTTGATCATGTACAATATCACTCCAAATAGTTTACTTCAAAAGTCAATACATGTAATTGATATCAAACAAAACATATTTATTTATAATAAATTGAAAGAAAACGTTACATTTTGAGACGAAAATAAAAGGGCTCCTAATATGAGACACACTACTGTTTTACCCTTTTACGGCACTGAGGACAGACAAAGTGCATGTCAGTGGCACCACAGTGTTCATGAGCCCAACGATAACAAGCTGTAC
>PNEQ01069182.1:95370-110986 GCA_003012365.1 Medauroidea extradentata | reverse complement strand
TGCTCGGAGGAGGTGCTAAGCTTGTGCAGAGAGGCTGGTGAGGACATCTTGGTGATGTCAGGAAGACGTCTTGGTGACGTCGGAGTCTACTGCGAGGCTACAGGCACATACCTTCGGAGCAGTACTGGGTGAGACAAGAGGGCTTCTGCTGCGGGTCGACAGGTGAAGAAGGAGGTGCGCGACGGGAGTCGAACCGAAGGCCTCAAGAGTGAAGACAGTGGTGCACTCTGGGTGCTGCATTGTACATGGTGAGAACATCCTCCCTTAGGACTGTTAAGCTTGTACATTGTCATTATTAGAGAGACTGTTGAGTGGATATATGACTGAACTTTTATTGTAATTTGTAGTCGTAAATTGATTAATGGTAAATATTCTTGTGCTTTAATTGTCTAAGGTAATTAACGTTCTGTGAAACGGTACTAATTGTGTGCGTAATTAATTGTGTTGTGAGAGTTATAGATGATTACTGTTTTGTGTATTTCATAGCTTTGTGAGCTACTAAATCCAGTACTTAATTTAACTCTTTTATTTATAATTATATGACCTCTATCCCAAAAGAACTCATGGGAATAGCCCAAATGAACACACGTTCACACATCGGATCTGCTATTGTCGTCCCTATCCCTCCCACTCTTCTAGGCGTCAGACGGGCAAAATACGTTCACACATCGGGTCTGTTATTGTCGTCCCTATCCCTCCCACTCTTCTAGTCGTCTGGCAAAATACGTTCATACATCGGGTCTGTTGTGACCGAGCGACGCTAACTTGCGACCGGACGGAGCCTTGCTGTGCATCGCGGTTTAGATAGCGATTTCGTGATTATGAACGCTCTCGTTTGCGAGTGTCGCTATCTTTCGCGAGTACGCTAAAACAATGTGACAACAGCAGTTGGCAATGCTTCTGTGTGTCAATTCCTCTCTTCAAAAAAAATATTCCGAAATGTTATACATACAGTGACATAAATGTCTATTTTCGTGGTTAATTATCATCCTCGATGGTAGTGCAACCTAGCCTAACAGTTAAGTATTGGTTTATATATGCTCCGCTAGATGTCGGTAAGAATTCCACCGCAAAATTTTGTTATTATTTAGTAGTGCTGTATACAAGGGAAGTAGTGCTATTGAAAACACTGTTGAAAGGGATGAATGTTGAAACTGTAATTTGAATTTGGGAAGTAACCTAAATCACTCACATTGTGCATTTTCTTACAAAGTAAAATCTCTAAAGATCATTCCTCCAATGTAATGTTGGACTTCGTGGGAACACTGAAATAAATAAAAATTGTCAACCGCAACAAATGAAAATATAGGCATCCATAGTATAATATGTAAATATATGTCATTTATATATTTCAAGCTAATATTGTAGGATGTGTGGTTCTTCTGTATTACGATTTATAGTGTTTACAGTTACGACAGGAGTTGAGAAACGACGTCATAATTAACTACATTTGAAAGTATTGTTTCTCGCCCAAATTTTACATGTACATAAAAGTAAGCAAATATTCGCTTGAAAAAGAAGTGTTAAAATAACGTATTAATATTACAAAAATATTGTAATTATAATGTACTACCTACGTTATCTGTTAATTGTCTCTTAATTAAATAGTTGCGGTTAGAACAGCACGAGCAAATTTAACTATATTAGTTTTAAACTTAAAAGTAAAGGTACAGTGACATGCAGCTATAATTTACTGAATAAATGGACAGAGCACTTTAATAGAAAAATGTGCCGATGTTGGGATCTATCCTACGGCCAAAATAACGAGATGATTTGGATGTAGTATACTAAACGATACATAACACAGTGTTAGGCGCATCTGTAAAATTGTACCCGTACAATACTTCCATGTTGTTTACACTCGTGCATTAAGTTATGCTATAATAACGGCATTTATTAAAAGTTTTGTAGTTTCATGTTTTTAAAAGGTAAATTACGAACTTAAACAGCTAACTCGAATGTCATACGAGATCAAAAACTAAGTTTCATTTACAAAAGTCACCTAAATAATCTGTCGTTTGTAATCGTAAAACTAATCTGCGATTCATAAATATCGATGTAACATATGTATTGGACTGTTTCTACGCCAATTAATTTAATTACAGTTTTCTAAGTGTGTCAAGTTACGACAACTCAAGAAAAATGTCAGCCATTTATCTTAGAAATCCACTTAGCGAGTCGTAGCGCGCCCTCGAGACGGCGTGTTAGTTTGCGAGGTTTGTTAGGCTGCTCTTTAATATATCTCAGCTGATTGTCTTGCTTCCTATTCTTATCTAAACGCAGCAGAAATATTTAACCTTACTGAACATCCTTTGCATGGAGTAAATTAGTATACTGCATTTCTTTTGTAACTGTAAACGCGTAGAACCCAGACCAAATATCGTAGCAAGAATGACAATATGGGAAACTATAAAATGAAGAATAAACATCCACCACGTGTTCCCGTCTTCTGGCAGGGACACATTGTGTATATGAGAGAAGGCCAAAGTGAAAGTTGGGCCGGCTGCTAGACTAGCGAGACATGCCTGTCGCCCTCCGACCCGAGGAATGAATGAGGTGAAGTTAAATGAGTGTGGAGCAGCGACAGAAAGAGGAGGGGGAAACGGGAGTTCCCCGAGAAAACCTGCCAATCAACGACGTCAGTCACGTTTCCCACAAGCGAAAAATCCGGGGCCGGACTCACCGGGGATCGAGCCGGGATCACCAAGTGGGAGACGAGAGATCTGACCCCACGACCACCGCGGAACCTATCGGAAACTAGAACTTTCTAGCATTGTTGAAGCGCGAGGAATGTTACTAGCATCGTGAGCTGGAAACACCAAGAATGTGTTTAACCTTATGTATCTGATTTCCATGGTGGTAAAATATACACTGTATTTCTCTTTGCCTAAAATCAGTAGAATGTGTTGCTACACACTACAAAAATTAATTGTTTCTTATTAAATAATTGCGTCTCTTTGGAAATAAATAAAATTAAACTATACCTACGTCATTATTTGAATTACAGCTTTGACTGTCACATTATATATGATGTTTTCACTATGCGGGCCAGTCATCAAACATTATAATTAAATTATGCGCAGCAATGGTTGTTATAGTGTATAAATTTACATGAATTAAAGTAAGGTAGAACTGCACTAAAAATCACGTAATTTTACAATGATAATTGAGGGTTAATACAGCGCATTAATAAAAAAATCTAAAAGACTGTTAATTTTTCTTTGTATCAGTGTATTTTTACTTTTACTTTTTAAAGTGTAATTTAACACCAACCGTCTGGCAAATATACCGTATTAATACATTTGTCATATTTAGTCATATACGTGTACACATTTTTTAATTCCTGAAACCAATTGTGTAAAATTATACTTAATGCAGCAGTTTTCCATAAATACTCATACAAGAATGCAAAACTACCAAATTCTTGTATGTGTAGTTTACACTTTTGTTTTCATTGCACGCCTTGGTTAATTTTCTATAACACCTAGTGTGCACGCACGCACGCACGCACTTGATTTAAAGCATAGTGAAAACATCATATATAATGTGAAATAATACTTACAACTTCTAACGTACCCCGTGGAAGCTCAAAAGTTGTAATTATCGTACAAATGTATTTCAAGTTTCTTTTTGTTTGGGTTGGAAATGTATAGTTGTAAGGTGTAATTTTTATCCCCCTAATTGTCAAATGTGTAAATTGTAAAATGAGAGTAGAAATTACACGTTGCGCCGACAGATGGGGTAGACAGCGATATTTTCATGTCAGGACACAGGAGGGAGGCGGACAAGGTATAGAGGAAGAAGAGAAAGCTGCCGGCCATAGGAAAGAGCCTTCAAAGGCCCCTATTGTGAAATTATTTATTTAAATACGGAATTTGTTCGATCAAATATGTGTAGAATTGCCAATGAAAATGTAGTAAAATTGCAACATAATTAAATAACCAGTTAGGGAGTAATCGCTACACAGAGTTACCCTTTTGTCCTCCGAGACGAGTTGTTATTGGTTGGTGTGTTTCGAGGTGCATTTTCCGGGAGAAGCTTCCATTTTTTGTAGATTTTAAGGACTTACGAGGTGATCGCGTTGCCACACGAACGAGTGCTTGAATTTAAGCCAAGAGTTTCTGCACAACTTAAAGTGGGGGTGGGGTGTTCAGCAGTTAACCACATGGCTGAGACTGACTGGGACTGTGTAATAAACCCCGTGGCGCCGCCAGAAGAAATAGATACCCGCACTTAATGAAACATCAAAATTGTACGTACGTCTTAACGAACATAACGAATACTAAGAGGCAGTCGTAGAGTTTCAGATAAATTCACGGGTTCGAATCTCCCCAAAGTAGAGAAATTACAGCGAATAAAAGGCATTTTTATTAGCCTAAAGTAAAATTTGGTTTCCTTGATAAAGACAGACAAGATTTTGTAATTTCTCGGAAATGTGTGTTAATAATATATATCCATGCGAATTTCTTCAGAATGTTTAGGGATTGTTACGGTTCAATTAAACTAGTGCTATCAACCATCAAATGATCTAGTTTGAGTTTTTAATATACTGTTAACCATACTCCCATATGCATATCGGCCTACTTCGTTTTCTGTAGCTTACACATGCCAAAATTAATTTTTGGGTATTACATTTGTTGTAGGGATGTGTCAATACGTCAACAATTTGTTACGTTAATTAATAACTTCTAAGTGCAGACTAATGAAGAAAGATTCTCGCTGTATGGGCTGACGGGAGAAGGTTCATTGTAGGCCTACTCATTTTTAGACAATGTTTCTATTGATTTGTTGCGTTTATTACAGAAGAAATTAACAACCAACCTTGACCTACTTGAAAAATTGCCTGGTTTAACAATTGCGTGTGTTTATCATAATAAATATACAGCCAAATTATCGCTTAATGTTAACAATGACACAATTGATTTAGCTTCATAGTTGTTTGGGATCTATGACATATTTTAAAACGTTTGCAGTCGCCGTATACTAAAAGAAAGGTAATTTTTCGATTCCGGGTGTATTAAGTGTTATTTAATTAATAGAAACTCGTCAACCCATATAGTCATATACGTTTTCCGGCGCCGTTTGTGCAAAATCAGCTGTTACTACCCATGATTCAGTGTGCAAATGCCACTGTCCAAGCCGTCCATTCTTCATGAATCGAGCATGTTTTTCCGTATATGGTTACTGAAGATAACTTCCATTTATGTAGTAATACTACACTTCAATTTTAGTTTCTAAGCATGTAACATGAACAAAACTACATAAATTATTTAATTATTTGTTTTTCAAACATTTTGTTAACGTTTCGTGAAAAAAAAAAAATAATAGTGTAAACCATTCAAATAATTTGCAAATAAATATTCTGTGACGTAGGAACATGAACTGAATTTCTACAAACATTTGTTAGAGAACATGAATTGAATCTCGTGCCAACGACTGGTTTATATGTCCTCCAACGCTGCAGTAAACTCGGTGGTTATTAGTAGTAGTAGTTGTAGCCTCGCACAAGGAGTCGAGCGAAAACCGGCCACAGTGACCATCAGTGGTCGTCAGCATAAACTGACCTCTATAGCTGACGTTACTGAAACAACTGATCGGGTGCCATTCAAGAGTAAAGCTGGTTTTACACGACGCGATTTATTTCTCGCATAACTCCTTGCATGCAATCGCTCGTGCAATAATTGCATGCAATCTCTCATAGGCCATTTACACAGCGCAATTTCCCCAAGCAATATACATGCAATTTGTTTTCTTCCCGCCAAAAGTTTAGAACAAATGGATAACCTAAAAGCACATGATGTAGGCTACACTTGCCGTGATGGAAATGTTATCTGGCGAAAATTAAAATAATTGTTAACCATGTAGGAACTTGGTTTTTTTATCTCTCCAGTGGCACAGTAGTCTTTTTCCGGACTTCCGATACAGACGCGGCCACCGCCTTTAAAACATTCTCTCATAAATGTTTGTTGTGATAATTTAGTGATTTTGTATTATAGTGTGCTGGACATTATTTTGTATTCATCCAAAAACTGCATAAAAACACTCTGGTGTCGATTCCATGTATGTATGGTGTTTGTTGTTTTTCTTTATACTCACAACTACGTGCATACATTTACTTCAGTGAATGACCAATCACATTCCTTGTTCCACGCAACTTGCATCGAAATATAGAGCATGTTCTATTTGCCGAGATTGCACCGCCGCTTGCATTGCATGTGAGGTTCCAAGAATTGTGTGTCTGAGCTGCAATACAATATCAGCATATTGCGTGGAAATTGCATGCACATTGCGTCGTGTAAAACCAGCTTAACGGAACGCGCCTGTTGTCATTCTACTATACCAGACTCGGCGCATCTTCGTGCAAAGTTGCGTTTATTCTACTGGAGTAAGGACAAATGAGGGATGGTAGGGGGAGGAGGGTGTTTGCAAGAGTGAAAGACGTCGTTGCCAACTGTCCCACCTGCTGGCCGCACCTGCCTGGCCAGGGCTGGCAACACCACGCGAGCATTGTCACACCTGCCTCTACCACCAGAAGCAGCACGATCCTTACCGGACAACCCACTCCCCCTCCCCCGCCGCAAACACTTCACACATATATACACATAGCTGCGTTCACAATGGACGGCTTGACCCGTGACGTCTGAACAGATTGCATGCTGGGAGAATCAGCTGTTTTTGCACATTCAATCGCTCGAGTGCCATAAGGTTCAATGCTTTAACATGTTTGTTAAATGATTTTTACTGAACCGTGTAAAACATTGCTAATATATTTAACGTGTTATAGTACGACTAACAACAGTTCTTTGAAGGAATACAAAGTTTCATAATGTCCAGACATCTCTAAATATAAATAATCGCATCGAAAAGTCAGTCGCTTGGCTTTCATGCTCGCAGTATTTTATTTCTGACTGTTTTATTACGTATTTATTAATTTAAACAAGTGTGCACAGTTTTTGGCGAATTGTTATATTTATAAAACAGTGTACAGTGCAAATCACATACTATCACAAGGTAATTTGTAGGCCTGGGCCTCCTCCTCTCGCCTCGCATAGGAATAGGCTTACAAGTAAGTTTATATATATATTTTTTTACAAATTCAAGGCTTTTAAAGAAACCGTAGGCCTGTTTATGAAATTAATTATTGTATTGTGTTAGAATCACATATTTGTAGAAGTCAATGTATGCTTGTAAATTTACGTTTCTGTCCTCCCAGATTATTACTGCAAGTCAATGGGCATGTCCTATCTAGTGGTTTATGTTACCACTTGTGAGTAAATAAGAAATAACATTCCGAAGTCACTTACGAACGTATTTAAATAGAGACGTTAGATTATACACTGTCGTGGGTTCGTGATTTTTTTCCTTCCATGTTGAGGTAACTGCGAGACGAATTTGAGGTTTCACCATGCAGAACTAACCTAAGACAATTGGAGGAAAATTAATATTTTAAATTAAAATAACTCTTGTAGTATATTGATATTACGTTTGATTGGCTAGGTATTACAGTGTTTATGTACTGGTCGCACGTTCGTGTGGATACATACATTTTTATAAGTTTAAAGTAAAATTTGGTTTCCTTGATAAAGATAGCCTAAGCGTTTTGTTATTTTCTCGGAAATATGTATTAATAACAAATATCCAAGCGAATTTCTCCCGAACGTTTAAGTGATGTTACAGTTCAATGAAACTAGTGCTATCAATCATCAAATGATATAGTTCGTTTTTTTTTTTTATTTAGGCTTACTGTTAACCATGCTTCCATATGCATGAAGGCCCACTTCGTTTTTCTGTAGCTTATACATACCAACATTAATTGCCGGATATTACATTTGTTTTAGGGAAATGGTTAATATGTTAACAATTTGTTACGACATGAATTAATAATTTCTAAGAGTAGATTAATGAAGAAAGATTCTCGCTGTATGGAAACTTGCATTGTGACGGCCTGTCGGGAGAAGGTTCATTGTAGACCTACACATTTTTGGACAATGTTTCTATTGATTTGTTGCGTTTATTACAGAAGACAATGACAACCGACCTTGGCCTAATGGAAATACTGCCTGCTATAATAATTGTGTATGTTTATCATAAGAAATATGCAGCCAAATTATCGTCTCTTGTTAACAGTGACACAATTGATTTAGCTTCATCGTTGTTTATTATTCAATACGATCTACGACATACGTATTTTAAAAACGTCTGCAGTTGCAGTATACTAAGAAACGGCAATTTTTCGACTGAGAGTGCAATAAAAGTTTTAATTAACGAATAGAAACTCGTCAACCCATATAATCATATACGTTTTCCGGCACCGTTTGTGCAAAATTAGCTGTTACTACCCATGAGTCAGTGCGCAAATGCTACTGGCCAAGCCGTCCATTTAAACTTAAGAATCATGCAGTAAGCGCCGATCGCGCACACGGAAAAGAGACTTCAGTAATTCTGGTTCATAATAAATACGTTAATTCTTAATTCCAGACAATAACAGCCCGACTACTTTGCCGTCTTTAAACGAGTGAAATTACTGTAGATTGCGCAATGTACTGTGTCGCCAGCTGTTCAGAATATCGCCAAGGAACTGCATAAATGAATGGATAATATAAAAACATTTAGAATAAAAAAATTTACAACTCCGTGTTCATTACATGAGAAACCTTAACAATTCTTGTAATTTCGGTAGTCACATTTACACAGAGACTGCGCATATAAACACAAGAAAACTGCACATACTCGTAGTACGCAAATGAAAACAAACAAATTTAAATGACTAAAAATTTACTTCCCATGTTAGACTTGAACTATCAACCTTGAGGTCAGCAAGCCAAAACTTTATCTCTGGGACACCAATCACTTTACATGAAAGATCACTCTAAACTAGTATTTCAATATTACGGGCGCCTACCATGTTATGGACATTTTAAAATTTCTCTTACTTTATAGCAATAATTTCCATGAAATCGGATTAAAAATTGTATTATTATTGAAAGTCATGTACACGAAACGGTACCATCATACTACGAGTTGTTTTCTAGTTAAATGCGACTTAATGTTTTCCAACAGCTATTCTGTCGTTAAACTAAAAATACAGTAAGCCGAACTACTATTTTTACTTTGAAAAGATCATAATATCCCTAAACAAGCAAATATAATACGTCAACGTATTTAACGTATTTCATTTTTATGTCTGCCTTGTTTATTTAACTTCCCAAACGTTGTAATTAGTTCATTCCCATAGTTCTTAAGTAAAAATATAAACTTTCACAATTTCTTAAGTCACGACAAACACTACACCGACCACACACGATCTGTTTAATTGTGTTGCGAATCGGCAAATCTATAGAAACGTAACTTTCTATTCTTAAGTCCACTTTTAATTACAAATTATAAGTCTTGAGTTTTTAGTTGCGAACTCAGATTATAGGTGGTACGCGATAAGTTTCAGAACAACTATGTCTACAATAATAACTACTAAGTATTACTATTGTGATCTTAGAAGTCGACATTAAAGCGCAGTGCAATCTACACACTCTTTCCTTACTTATGTACATTGTTTTTATAACAAATGCAAGGAAACGAATAAATAAGACTGAAACTAAAAAGTACCTAGTGCTTCAAATGTGCTTACTTTACTGCTAACAGACTATAGCAATTTACATAATCTTCACGAGATGAAAGTCTGCTTCAATTTCCAGGCTTCACATTAATTCAATATGTCGTAAGATGTCATAATCACGTTAATTTGAATTTCATTTAATTAACTGTATATTTTACTCTAGTATTTTGTCCTGGAAAAGTTCTGTATTTTTCTCGAGAACAAATTTTCGGCCACAACACAATAATAGAGTTCTGTAGGAAAATTCAACAATGTAAGTATAATACAAATAATATCTATTAGTTAATTTGGTTTTTGGAACTGCGGTAGCGACATTACAGTCAGACACACAAATACACACAATGTGGCTGATGTTTCAAACCAGAAATCTAAACTTTATCATTCTGTGTTTTTCTATTTGCAAATCCGCTCATGTATTTTGTCGTGTTCGCGCTGTCACGAGATGTTTTCTCAATAACCATATTATGTCTAGTGCATACAAGCAACTTAGGGTATTAAGTCGGCGGGAAATACAAAATTAGTATACATATTATCAGTTATAGATTTTGTAAAATACTAGTTGTTACCCGCAAATTCGCTAGCGTAGTTTTCAATTTAATGTCTCATTGAACCGTACTAAAGTTCACTCTAAGTACTCAAAATTATCGTAAATAATTCGTAAAAGTATTTACTTATATTTCCACACACACAAAGAAAGAAAATATGTGATACGGACATACGTCCGGAAACTCTTAATTACCATGGTAGAGCTCAATTCCTTAAGTCTCGTTACTATCCTGTGCTAATCCGTACATCAAATGGGCATCTGCCAAATCTGCATTTGTAAATATTGCACCGCCTGCAAAACAAGTACGTGATGAACACTAAGCGAGTGATTGAATGTGCTTAATGCTACGACTGTACAGCAATGTGTGGCGTGTGTCAACAAGAGCAATGCAGTTCAGATTATGTTCCATCAAGTGTGACGGTGAACCCAGGAAGGTGAACCTAGGAGGTAAAGTACATTGTAAAGAACCAATCCATTGGGCATTTGGGACATTTTCTGTACGAAGTGTTATTTACGATGACATTTAACGAAATGTAAGGAAATGCGCTCTACCATGGTAACTAAGCGTTTCCGGACATATGTCCAAATCACATATTCTCTTTCTTTCTGTGTGAGAAATGTTTCCTGAAAGTTAGGCCGTACCTTTTTGTAACATCCTTTATCGTATGTATGTATGTATGTATGTATGTATGTATGTATGTATGTATGTATGTATGTATGTATGTATGTATGTATGTATGTATGTATGTATGCATGTATGTATGCATGTATGTATGTATGTACGTACGTACGTGTGTGTGTGTTTGTGTGTACGTAACAGGTTTTTATACGTAATTTTATATAAATGTAATAAAGTTTCATTCTTCGGTCGTCGCCGATATCTTCAACACTGTGCATATAGTTATTTTGTATGAGGTTTTTGGCTGTGTGTAGTGTTCTCATTTTTTTGCGGATTTTTGCGTATTTTGACAACTTAAATCAGCTTAAAGAAGTTCGCAGGCTTTCCCGGCCGTTGTCTACCGGGTCTAGGCTTCTGGATTGTAGCCGCGTCAATTTAGCATTTCTTCTCGACGTTTCAAACAGAATTGCAGCTTCAATCTTCAAGGGTGAAGCTGTAATACTGTCCAAAACGTCGGGAAGAAATTCGACATTGACACGGCTACAACCCAGGAGCTTAGACCCTGTAATATCAGCTTACACTGTTATCGGACAGGGTTGATCATGAGTTGATCGAGAAGCTCCACTCCGGAAGTTCTGAACAATTGAGAACTTTAATCGGGCTGCTGATTCAAAGCCTCAAGTTGAAATGTCACAGCCGACTTGCAGTCTATCTGAATATCGGAGCAGATGCTCCGAACTAGCTCGTCTGATGAAAAAACCTGTGCTCTTCTATATCGTCTAGTTTCGTTCAGTCTTACGTCTGCCAAGTGCTCTTTTGAGTTTTTGTTTTCAGTTGTGCAGGGCTATTAATTTGGTTTATCACTCACTTATTTACTGTATACATCTGTGTTTTATCTGACATAATTCCTTGTGGGAGTTGTTACGTTTTTTTATTATCTATGTTCCGGCTTACAGCTAACCTTGGCTAGTTTTTCTTGTTCGACACGTCATCTGGCGAGAAGTAAGCTAGTGCTGCAATGATTCACGTTCACAACTTTACTCCAAGTCGCTCACTTTCATGAATGCATCTTTGAAACAAATTATTTCATTCCTGGGATCGTAGAATAAGTTAGTTAGTAAACAACAGTAACGTTTACAGTTTACGTGTCATTACACAAAAAACATTACCGATGGTCAAGTTAAACTGAAAAACAGCTTCAAATTCCTGTTTACAGTCAAATGTATTAGAAACGTTTGTGTTTCACTGAAGAATGTGACAACTATTATATTTTGTTGATGCTTTAAGAAGTACAAGTAGGCCTACATATATAGCACTTTAAAAGTTGTTTTAAAAAATGTAGACTAGGTTCAGTGATATCATGACAATTTAAATAAAGTCAAATGAAATGTTTTTTTACTGTTAACAGAATCAACTGGTATGCTATCATAAAAGTACACTTAACGTGTTTTTAAACTAAGTATAGAGTACTTCCGTCAGTGTACTGGTGCACCTAAATTAAAAAAAAAATGTAGTTTCCTTTCTGGAGCGGACCATCGAAATGGTAAGAACTATACATACGAGAAACAGTGGAGTATAACAACTGGCGCAGAAGATACGACACTGCACCTTGCAAGGTCGTCTGTATTCCACGAGTCTCGGGCTCGAGGCACGCTATCTTAAGATCATGTTCAGGACCCAGATTGATCATCATTACCTAGTGTTTGCAGCGCTTGGCCGACTACTCAGTGCTTCCAATACACAGCAGTGGAGTATAACTGGCGCAGAAGATACGACACTGCACCTTGCAAGGTCGTCTGCACTCCACGAGTCTCGGGCTTGAGGCATGCTGTTTGAAGATCTTGTCCAGGGCCCAGATTGATCATCATTGCCTAGTGTTTGCAGCGATGCAGCGCAGTGTAAGTCAAACAAGATTCCACTTGCACTACTCGTCACAGTTGTCCCTGAACACACACGCTCGAACAAAGTAACTGTACTTGTGTCGAAGTATTTGATAGGTGCACATTTACAACCACTGTGTGCCCATCACGTAACCTCTTCCACTTGTCTGTCTGTGAATATTTAATTCCACTACAGCGCAATAAAAAGCAACGCAGGTGCGAATTCGCGTTGCTCCATAAAAAGGTATTTTCAATAAGCGTCGAGGTCACATGCCACTGCAATAACTGCTGACACAGGCAAGTCAATGACCCGACATTGGCTTGGTGGTAGGAAACAAGTGATCATATTTTATAATGTAAACCCACGCCCACAGAATCTTTGTTTGCATGCTATGTCTTTAGAAGGAGAAGGAAATGTGTCAACTCAGCACAGAAACAGACAGATTGTAGAGTCATGTGAGGAAAATCTTGAGGTGAATGTGAAACTAAGGAGAACTTGAGTAACATCTGAGAATTTTCCGTTTGCATTGTACAGTCAATAAACTAAGATATCTTAGTTGACGTGAAGTTTTACCACCTTATTCGCGTGAAAAATAATTTCGCTTTGTTCATAGACTTGCGAATGTAGCGAAAATGTGTGTTGTTTTCTATTTTAAAAACAAACCAACGACATTATATCATTTTTATTTAGTATTCTTTCAACTTTAAAGTATTCGAAATCCCAAATATAAATTATCAAATAGCCATCATGAAAGATTTGTGCATCATAAATGAAAAATAACTTACATTTTAGCTACATTCGCAGGTCGATGCACGAACGGAAATTAATTTTTCGCGAATATTTTGGTAACACATCACCTCAACTGAAATATGTCAATTTCCTATGACTATGACTATGAAATGCAGACGAAAACAACTCAGATTTTACTCAAGTTTTCCTTAGTTTCACCCTTATCTCAAGATTTCTCTCACTAGACTCTACAATTGACCTTTAGAATTCCTTAGTTTTTCCTTAGATTTCATTCACTTTTCGTGTCTTGCGATGAAAATTTTTCACATTTAATTCCAAGAGGCCTTAGATTTGACTCAATAAGACCATGCAATCGGCCCATAGTATTCCGAGTATTGTACTTATTGAAGAAGTGGCTGGAGACACGTAGGATATGTTCGGTATCTATCCCAAACATAACCACGCGCTGACATTGTTGGCAGACATTGTCAGCACCATTCATGTTATTATAAACACATATAACAAGTTTATTTTCGGTGTTCCACGTTTGTTTACTTCCCATTGTTTGCTATCCGCACTGCCTAAGTCCTGGTTGACTAAACACAGTAACTGTAACAAAGTTTAAAATGCAATTATACACTCTCAATGAATATACATCACCTAACTTCACGGACAAAATAAGCTAATATTAAAAAATCGGAATGTGTGTCACGAAAATTCAAACTCACTGTCTTCGAAAGGATAATATATAATATTGCAAAACGAGCTTTACAAATAACATGGCTAATAGGTTGGAAACGGTGGAAGACAAAAGCGCACAAGCTGTTTTCAAATGTTCACGCTCAGTAGCCAATCACACGAGTCCAAGTGTGACCTTCCCGTACGCATAGGCGTATACAATACACCTTAATCTTGATATGACAGCTTAAAGTGATAGTGTCGGAATAAATGTGTCACAGAGGTGGGATGTCTGGGAGAAGACTGGACAGCAGTTTAGCGACTTGTGCCTAGAGGCTAGTGTGAGGCGCGATGTACGTGTTGTGACGCCCTTGCTGCTTCTAGACCTCGACAGTGCGAAATACGCCACCTTAACAATGGGACAAATACTGACTAGATCATACGACAGCTTGCAGCAACACGAGTTACATATATTGTAGAAGCAAAGACCTGCCGAGATAATATTTTCCGAGACTGCAGTCAAACTATCGAGAAGGTCGTTTTATCAGCGACAGTGAACAACTATGTCCTGACAGTGATAATACATGCACTATGAACTGGCAAAGCGCGTGACATCACAATGCGCTTTATCTCAGATTTATTTGAAGTAAGCCCACTGACCTTCTTGACCTACACTACGATAATTTTAGTGGAATACATAAAGTGACTTCTCCGGTTGACCGCGCGAAACTGTGATTAATAATTAAGTTGTCTGTTTTAAGTAAAATGTTTTCGAAGTACTCAATCCTAGCGCGCTTTTATAACTCGGCAAACGAAACACGCATACAAATTGATTACAAGCTTTAACTAACTTCGTAATTCACAAAGTTTTATTTCGAAATAATCAAGGTCAAACTTTTTGGACTCCTAGAAGACTATGTCAAACAATTTTCTATAACCCTACCTATTATTGCCAGGCAAAAACGATATTTAGGGAAGCTGTGTTCGAATTAGGGGATTCAGATTTTGCAATCGGTAGACATCAAACTTTAGTCGGGTTAAGACTTCAATGCGCCCATGTTTTCGTATGTACGGCTATCACAAAACTAAATAAAAATTCAAAACAGAGGCAGAGTGGTATAGACAAATTTGACCTCCTTCGTGGACTTACGCAATTGCGACTGTACAATTGCAAAGCAAACGCAAGTTTTTAACACTGGCGCGTTAGAAGGGACACTTTATTTTCCAGATTTCTTCCAGCTAAATGTACACATCGGAAATTGATGCGATCATCGAACATAAACCTCACTTGCAACAGGAGTCTATATTATACACACACACACACACACATACATACATATACATATATATATATATATATATATATATATATATATATATATATATATATATATATAAACGCCGTGAGGTGATTCCCTATCCAAAAATGAATAGAAAATATTTTACGAACAATGTCGTACAGTTACTAATAAGGGACATATATACCCTTAGTATCAGCATTTAAAATTGTTTTAACTGAAAATAATAAAACCCACTGAAGATTAAAGTA